>MVAH01000005.1:0-197536 GCA_014825575.1 Phaffia australis | reverse complement strand
TTGATCTCGATCTCCTTTTTGCATGGAACTATAGAAGCAGCCAGGTCAGTAGATCGGACCGTCACATCAAGCGTCCATAGGGTTCGAGTGTAGGAGGGAGCAGGGAAGCAAGGAAAGCAGAGAAGCGGTGAGGCGGCAAGGCGGTGAGGCGGCGAAGCGGTGAGAAAGATGCCGTTCGCATTGCTAAAAGCGAACCGATCTTTGTCTCCGCCAAAGCTGATACCTTCGACCCGGCAGAGCTGTCCGAGAGAGACCAAAACGTCGGATGTGTTGAGTTTATACTGTTGAGTTTGTACGACTTCAGACGCTGCGGCAGCAGATACCAATGTAGTAGACTCAGCTACCAAACAAAGTAGTCTTTGTACAAGCTGAGGAAGGAAAGAAAGGAGAATAGAGAAAAGAAAGAAGGAAGAAAGAAAGAGTACAAACTGAGCAACGGACACTGGACCTCGCCATATCTAAGGCTTAAGTAGTGGCCAAGGAACGATGTAAACTAATCAAGTATTCTATAATAATTCCAACATTGCATGACAGAATATGGCCCAAAAAAAGAAGAGTCGATTCGATACGATGTCCTTTCGAGTTTAAAAATTGTACAGGGATCAAGAGAGTATCGGGGAAGAAATAAATGGATAGCGCTGGAGAGAAGAAAACTCTCGCGTAGCCATCTCTTGAACTTAAGATGAAGGACTTATTTGTTTACAAACTCGTTTTGTTCTACTTCTTCTAGTTGTTTATTCTCGAAAACCTAGTCTTAAACTCTGAGACTATCGATATATATGTGCATGCTTTAGCAGTATCTAAAACAAATTTAACATCATAGACAAAAAACTACGAAGCAGAATTCAGAGTGAACAGTACAGGGAAAAGGGGATTTTATGGTCAGGAGTCCTTAAATTTAGGGATGAAGTATAGACGAAGTTTCTCTCATCATAGGGTTTCATAATTGATCCTCTTTCAAGAAAGGGTTTACTCTTAATAGGAAATGCAAGATAGGATGCGGATGCCTGTTCTGATAGTCAGAAAGATGTCTTTTTTTTTCAGATTAAAAGAGCAAATGTGAGGGGAATCGGATGAGTCATCATAGATAACCTAAGTTCGAAAGATTGTCCTGCTGCTCTCACCAACACAGAGCGTTGCCACAAAGAGCAAAGATTGCTGCATTTTGCGCTGGATGGGTCAACTGATCTTGACAAGAATACGAGTGATTGGGTGAGTCCGGTCTAAAAGGAAGCCCCTTGAGGTGAGTATAATTTTTTCTAAGAAAGAGACTAATCTTGTTTTGTGAGTTGGTTAACTCAAGTTGACCTGAGAATGAGGATCTTCAGAGATAGGGTCAAGTTCTTTTTGAGCATCATCTTTATCGTCAGCGGGAGCTAAAGATGACTATGTATGGGCTTCACTCAATGTACTCAAAATCTTTGCAGAGAACATCACACAGACCATTGATGATGGTAATGGGGCAACTTACAGGCCTGATAAGATACGTGAGAGGTGTACGAGATTCTATGCGAGATAAAGACCTAGAATTAAAGAGGAGAAGACAATCAAATGATCAAAAGTATATGTACTGTCGCTCTGTCTTCCAGTTCGTCAGCGCCGAGACCAAGAGCCACGACGACAGACAAAGAAAGAGGAATGAACACGGCTGACATCAAGAAAGAAGTATAGACATTAGTTATCGTTCAACTTCACTATATAACTTCGATGCAGGTGCTGCTTCTGGCTAAGGTATGATGCGGCTACTGAGGAAATAAGGACAGCAAGAAAGATTGCGACAACGAAAGCAAAAACGAAAGCAGCCAAAGAAGAAGAGGTAACCAGGGAGTTACGCTGACAACACGATCGATGTTAGCAGATCCATGAGTCTGGTTTAAACAGACTTAGGCCAGGCAGAAGATTCAGACAGGGTTTTCTGAAACCCATCTGAGAACTGGCGGATGTAGTTCAGGAGGAGGGAGACTATGTATTGTTGAGATAAGAATCTGAGAGACCGAAGGATCGATCAACTAGGTATATGTGATTCCTATTGAGTTCAGATGACAGTAACATATGTTTAAGTCGAGATTTTTATTCTTAACAGTGCTTCTCATGAGATCTGGAGATGTGGATGACAGGTGTTAGGATCGCTTTGCGAGCCGATCAACCATGACATTTGTTTCTCTCTTCTCTAAACCATATCAGATGTATATCTATTGACGGCGAAAGATGATGGATTTCACAAAACCTTATGTGAACGTTCCGATACATCGTGGACTGTAACCGTGCTTCCAAAGAACCCCAATAAGGTTAAGCGAAGTGTTTTGATGGTGTGTCTGTCGCAACAAAATGAGGGTTATCATAGTTGACAATACTGCACCAACTTCTCGACGCTCATCTCAATGAAAATAGTTGACTTGAAAAACATTGATACAGGTCAGAAAAGTCATTGAGCTGATAGAGGAGGGAGAACATCATTACAAGAAGACATGACTATCTTATCGAAGGATGAGCAAACAAAGTCACCGAAATCAAGATTTGAAAGATTAAAGCCCAACAATAATAACAAAAATAACGATGAAATAGATGCTATCTTCGCTTTGGTGTGTCCTTCTCATGGGCTTTTCCCTTTAATGCTGCTCCGCCTCCTCCTCCCATGTCGCCCATGATTTCTCTTTCTAGTTCGTCCAGATCCATATCAGCATCATCATCCTCATCCTCTTCTTCCTCATCATCCTCATCCTCTTCTTCCTCATCTTTGGTTGTCTTCCCGTTCCTGCTGCTGGTACTTCCCTGCTGTTTCTTAGTAGACCTACCGTCCAGACTTTTCCCGGATTTTGCGGCTAGCTTTTTTTTTCGCTCTAACTCTTCCTGATGATGAGCTTCGAGCTCAAGCTCCAACTCGGCATCTTCCTCCTGATCTGAACGTTTTTCCAACATTGGTACAGATTCTTCGCCCTTGACGAACGATCGTCTTCTGGACCGGCCTTCTTCGGCATTTTTGGCTCCGTCCTCGTCGTCGTTGTTGTTGACCGATTGGTACTCTGCTGGTGAATGTGGAGGTTTGATAGCTTTGAAATATGCGTAGAGTGCCGAGCCAGTCACGATAAATGTCAGAGAAATTGCTCGGGGCCTGATTATCAATATACCAGAATTTCGGCCCGCACAAAAGAGTTGGAAAACGAGAACAGAAGTCAGTGCCTAGCTTTTGAGCCGCATTCGGTTGTATAAAGCGAAGAACAACCATAAAACGTACACAGTGAGCACATCGCCGAAGACTGCGATACCCAAAATGGCTTGCAAAACGGATCGGACAGCCTGTTGTCTCGCATTCAAAAGGAGAAGAGCTGCATTAGGAAAGGATGATCAAAAAATCGGAAGCAAGAGATGAAAGCAAAACTGACCGAAGAGAACATGTGAGTGATTGGACTGGTGATAGTGATGGAGAGCAAGCCAGCCATGCATATGAAAAAACCAAATATTCTGCAAAAACGCGATGATGATAAAAGACAGTTAACTTAGTATCACTTGCGACTTCATGTGTTGTTTTCGACAAGAGAATCTTGACCAACCCGGTGACGAAGGATCCGATCAAGAATGTTCCAAGGCTACCATCAGTGTTGTTGATAAGATCTTTCCAAAGCCAAATCTCGCCGTTGAGGATCTGTTACAGTCAATGGAAAAATCTGGCATAAATTTATGCGGCATTTGACACCAGATGATAGAGAGAGGGACGCACGAGGATGGGAAAAAGTAGTGCGGCCGATAAAAGGTTCGTGAGGTAGGCGAGACTTTGAGTAGCAAGCATGGCAGAGCAGGAAAATGTAATCAGAACGTGATAGAATAAAGAGCAAATGAAGTACCGGCTCACTTTGTGACGACACCGGCATTCATATCTTTGATATCGACATGTCGCATGCTCCATTTGACGAGGATGGCGTGAATGGCAATCATGAGCGCAGAGACAAAGCCATAGAGGATGCCGAGGTGGGTGTTGGTATCTTCGTTCGTAGGTGAAGCTGCCGAGGGAGTGATTCCGTAGAAGAAGCCGATAGAAACAAGTACGCAACAGAGTGTTGTCATGTGTGGCGGTATCTGTCGAAGAAGTGCCGAGGAAAGTGCGATGGTCAACGGTAAAACCATGCCTCGAGCAATCTGAAGAGAGAAGGCGAAAGATTGAGGAGTGTGAGCAAGACTTTTCAGATGAATGCTTGATAAATCAGTCTCACAGTGTGTATTATGCACATACTTGGAAATAACTAGCGTCGACGAGTTTGAGACAGAGCGTGTTGAAAATCAGACCGGCGATGTTGACGACGACGATAGCAGCGATTGACTTGAGAAGTTTGCTATCCGTTGAGGGCAGCGTTAGCCACCCAAAGAGACAACATGCTTGGATGAGAAATACCGCAATTAAAAGCTGAACGAAAAGAAAGGTCAACGGGAGAGACGACGCGTTGAGCACCTGTATTGGGATGAGAACCAACGGTTAGGCTCATGGGGCATGTGTTTTCAAAAATGCGGGTAATCTCTTACCCATTTGTTACTATATCGTAAAGTGCCATTCAAACGGAAAGGCCAAGAGCGATCAAGACAGAGGTTACGAAACAGAATGACATATTATGTTGTGTGTGAGTATGCCTATGCAGAGTTGTTTGGCAGAAATAAAACCCGGCTATGAGCTTACACAAGGACCATCACCAACGCTGCTACCATGTAGAACGTGACGACGGCAAAGACCTGCAGCCTGGTAGCTTGATGTTTAGAATTTTCCATCAGTGGCTAGTTGAATGAGGAATGATAGGATATTTTCTGTAGATAAGTCTAGGGGTGGCGATGTACGCGTTGGTACAAGTACTGATTGTGTATGTGTGGATGGAAGCGAAAGAGGAAAGAGAGAAAACTCTATCAGGTTTTCCAACCATGCCGTCTGTGATCTTCGGCCTCGGCCGAGTAAACAGCGTTCATCATCATTTTTTTCCAAACTCATTAGAGCCTTTCGTAGTATTTTCAAGATTATTCTCTATTACTTTTTCTATCGTCGTCGATCATTACAAAATCGACAAGAAGGTTGTGTAGTATATATATTAGACGATCGATCCCTTCTATTTTTTTAGCCTAAATGATTATGAACAAGTTCGCACAGCTTTCGTATCGTGTAATACACGTGGCCAACATCGAGTTCTGTTCCTGATTCTCTTTCGCGCCCGCCCTCTCTCACGCATGTTTCGTCATCTTTCTAAAATAACGGAGAGTATCTAACACAACCGTCGAGTTGCATTCTTTGGATTTACACTCATACTCATAACCTCGTTCTCTCTCAGTCGCCATGGCCAAGTCTCTGTCCAATATTGTGTATCCGAAGATCCGTTTCCCAGAGCACACTTCAAAATCATTTCCTCCTCATATGCCTGCTCCGCAAATCCCACTTGAGATGTTTCCAGACTTCCGTCCAGAGCAGGTGCGTTTTCTTTTTCTGCCTTTCGCGTCGCTATGTTTTTATTCCTGAAGGGTGTTGCCGTCTTCCATGAAACCTTTCAAGGCTTTTCTTCGATCAATCAAACCGTTTCTTAACCCAAGGGGTCCAAACGAGCCATCGGCCAAAGCAGATGCGAATCCTTTCAAAGCGGTCGACTGGCATGACGAGACTCTCGAAATCAACTGGAAGGGATTGTCTGTATTGACACTAAAGTATCAGGTTCGTTCTATTTTTCTTTGTTTATCTGATTTGCGGTTTCTTTCTCTTTCTCCTTAATTTCCTCTTTTTTTTTTCAACTTGAGATATTCAAAGCAACATCTTCTTCTATCACTCATACTCAATTGCAGGTCATTCAACCTTACGTGGTCGGCATCGCCACTTACTTTGCTGGCATACTCTTTGCCTCCTTCAAAGCTTCTTTGAACTCTCTCTTCACAGACGCGTCCAGATCTGTGGCGAAAGCTCTTCATTAACAAAAAAAATCCATGTTCTTTTAACTTCTATTTGCAAGCGCCTATCATGTCAATCTTTGTCTGGTGAACATTTATCGTAGGCAAGAAATATGCGAAGAAAATCTATATAATCATCTACATTTTCTTTCAAAGTATATCCATCCCTTCTTCCTTTAGTTTTTCTTCGCAACAGCAGAATTTCATTATCTCCATTAACTCGACTCACGCGTCGTCGTCTTCAATCTCCTCTACCGTTGCCCCAGCGTATGTCTTTTTCAATCCTTCGGCCTTCTCACCGTCGGCGGCAACGACAGGCGCAGATGCAGATCCAGAAGAAGCAACGGCTGAGGCAAACGACTTCTTCTCCTTCTTGGACGACCCCGACTTTGTCTTTGACCCTTTAGAGGATGATCTCTTCTTCGGAGGGATATCCCAACCCCACACCGGTGTCCAAGAATCCATCTGCAATTTCAAAAAATCAGAAGTTGTCAGTTGTTCTGAGTGCGCGTCAAGAAGGCATAATTTAACAGTCAAAGACGCACAAAGCTAACGTCTTCAAACAAACGAGGGAAGATCCAAATTCCAGGACGAGCAACGACCAGCGTAATCACGTAAAAGATCAACCGGAAGATCGCCAGAACAAAGAATGCAGCGAGCAGCATGAGAATTCCGATCGATAGATACCAGACGCCTAGCCGCATCGTATACGGCCATAGTGGATATAGTACAGCTGCTAACATACAGGCGACCTGTAAAATTCGATGTTAGTTCTGCGTTTATCAACACTTGAGTACACAACAAATACAAGACAAAGCGTACCATCCCGAAAGCCGCGATCATCGTCCAAAGCTGGCTTCCTTCATAGAACCAGGCATAATATTCAGATCCGTCTGATGAAAAGGCCTGTTGAGGGTTAATTTGAATGACTCTAGGAGAACCTTCGGCCGATCGATTGATCCGAAGAAAGAACGCGCTAGAAATTGCGTATCAAGGTGGCGAGTGAGGGGAGCAGGAAGGGATTCAACGAAATTGTAGAGAACACATAGAAACACAACGTAAGAGGCGACCGGGTCAAGAAGAACCATGTCAGCGAACGGAAATTGCAGGTCTGGTCGCGTGAGTGAACGCTTACCAAGGGATGATTGAGTGCAGCAACTTGATGGCTTCTTCCTCAGTCGTCACCTTGGGCACGTTCTTCTGCTTTGCGTACAGAGGTGAGAGCAGAGCTTTGATCGCATTCTTGCCTAGAAAGATCCGTCAGGTATGTATATGAAGGATATGTCATCAGCTTGGTCCAACATAGAAAGTAGGCCCTGAGCAAAGCCTGTGCTTGCTTACCTTTGAAGTAGTCGGTCCGTTTTCCATTGAGTAGTCCATTTCTGGATTTCACACCGTTCTTACTTCGAAGGAAGTTCACAACATTACGCTGCTCTACAGTTGCCTTAAGAGCAGAAGGGCAGGAATTAAATACAAAATCCAGTCCGACTTACTGAGAATGAGTCTGAGGAAATGAAAAAGAAGAGGGAATCTCACTTGTTTTCTATCAAGAATAACATCCATGAGATGAGTATGGCATTAGTTAGACTTGAGAAGAAGTCTCTATCGGGGAACAGACATCAAGAAAAGGAGAAAGGGCTCACTGTTGCTCTTCCATCATTCTGTCGGCACGATAAGACAGGCCCCAAAGAGGAGAGAACAAAGAGGTGAAAAAGTGGGAGACGTGTAGTGTGGGTGAACGATCGTCAACAAAACCTAATGACCGAAGGAAGGACGGAGGATCCGACGTGGCTCATCTTTACAACCCTAACCATGTAATCAGGCCACGTTTGCATTATTAACTAGCTCTTTGACTATAATCCCTCACACTCGTTCTTTGTATCACGTTGAAAGATGCTTCAATCGACACGACGAACAAATTATAACCGCTGAGATAGGTTGTGTATCCTGAGAAACGAAAGGACTGGTTCTGTCAGGTTCATTTTGTATGTACAACATATCTATTCATCTATATCAAGGCAGATAATCTCTCCTCAGAACAATCCGTTTAAGATCAACCTCAACCTCTCCCGCCAGACCTCTAACCGTCAAGTCCTCATCTGTTGCTCTGACATAACCTACCACTCTCTCCACACTTTTCCAAATGTTCATATCGATCGTCTGGTCATCTCCGTTGATATCCGCTCGGATTGCGTTCGAAAGAAAATACAACGCGGACCGACGCAAAAACGGATGCTTTGGATTTGACAATACAGGGGAGATAATGGGCATCATCTCCTCTGGCACCGGACCAGGCAAGCCTTCTTCTTCCTCCTCTTCACCATGATCCTCTCCTTCCTCCTTCTTAGAATCGGCCTTAGAAGCTGAAAGGGGTCGAATCAAAGGAACAGTCTCGATCTGGAGGAGATCTGTACAGGAAATAACCAGATCGATCATGAAAGGCTTTGCCGATAATGGTGAAGTTTTCACCACAAGTGACAATATAGCCAGGCTAGAAGATCGAAGGGCTACCGGAAGGTTGGACGCGCGAAACACAAGTAGTAGGCGTGGGACGAGGACGGAGCCTTGACAGTTGTTGGGCAGACCGAGAAGAAAACAATCAGTTGAATTAATATCAATCATACATTAGGCAACTACGGAAGGAAAGGTGAACTCACTATAGATGCTCAGACTTTCATCTGATCTCTCAATGACGCCACACAAAGCTTCACCTACTCTCAACCTTAAATCTAATTCTGCCCTCTCCATTTCTAGCTGACTGTTCTGTTCATTTTTCATGCCTCTGCGCTTGCTTCCAAAATCCAACGTTCCTTCCCAACCATTATTACCGACTCCTTTTGCGTACACACCGACCATCCTTCCAAGCACCTCTTTTCCCCACCCATCCACCAAACCGGCTAGTCCTTTGACGGCATTCAGATAGACATATGAGTCCGAATCCTGAATGCTTTGAAGGAATACGTCCAATATGCCTGGAATGAGGGCAGGAGATAAGGACGCTCCTGGACCCAGTGTGCCGTGCGTTGGGCGCTCTTTCTTTTGTTGAGAAGGAGGAAGAACAAGCTGCCGAAGCATGATCAGGCCGTGCGCTCGAACGGGTACCAACGGATCCGAAACCAGTTTCAAGGCCTCTCTGTATGCTTGAAGGACTTTTCCGACCTCGGGGGAATCTGTAGCAGACGAAGAGGATCCTGTTGAACGGAACGAGGTCGTTGCTTCTCGTACAGAGATGATGAGTAGAGCTTCTTTGGCAAGATGACGGACGGCAGGGAGAGAGGAGTTGGTGTGACGTTCTAGCGAAGCCTTGATAACGAGAAGCAAAGGTGCAGATCTGGAAGAAAGAGACTCGTTGCCTGTTACAGCAACAACAGCAAATGAGTGCAGTTGAGCATATCGACATTGTGAGAGGGGATTTGTTATAGCATAGATATGAGGACCACGAACCTTGCAATACGGCTACCAGAAGTCCGATTGCAGTACCCACAATCCCAAGTTTACTCTGGCCAACTTCTTCATCCTTGGCTTCGGTCGGTTTGCCACCTTCTGACGTTTGGCTAGACTCAGAAAGGCCGAAGACGCCAGCTTCAACTTCGTCTTCCAGATCAGGCAGATCAACCTCGTCATCACTATCCAGATCATCGTCGTCACCGCTTCCGTCATTATCTATCGCCACTTGCTCGTCATCAACGATCTTTAAGTCAGACAGAGTCAATCGTCCCAAGCCAGATTTTCGATGAGCAGGCGTCGGAGACGGAGAGTGTTGAGAAGGGATACCGTTTTCTAACACGAAACTGATGAAACTCAGAATCCGACTCTCCTCTCCTTTGACTAAATCCTCTCCCATAGCTTCCACCATTTGCACGATCATTTGGCTTAGAAGGAGTAACCTTTTGGGGTCTTCCTCTTCATTGGAAGGCGCAGCTGAAAGATGAGTGGATCGGATATTGTCCAAAATATGAATAAAGAAGTTTCCAGCAACGGCTGGTCGGTTGAGTGATTTGAGAAAGGAAGTGAATAGAACGGGCGGGGGATGGAGAGAGATGAGAGACATAGTTTCAGATTCCAAGGAGGTTGATGCAGCGCCAGCCAACGGAGAAGTGAAGATAGGCGGCGGCCTGAGAGTGAATAAGGTGTCACATAAATCGAAATGTGAGACTTTAGTAAGAGGCTCCACATTCATGAGCAACGGTGTTGACAGAAAGACGCGATGAGAACTTACACGCCCCAAGACACTCTCAAATCTTCGCCTCCACCTTCCCAAAACCACTCGCCTTCGTCGTTCTCACTTCCTGGCAGGAGCCCTGGCTGCGCCTCCCAGCCTCTACCCGCTTGGAGTACAACTTCGAGGCCTTTACTGACATCGGTCTCGGAGAGAACTTTAGCCCAACTCTTCAGCATCGCACCAATCTCTGCCTTGAGCACTGCGTCCGCTGTTTTGTTTTGCAGCAAGTGCCAGTATAGCCCAAACACTTGTCCAATAATTGGTCCAAGAAGCATGGATTTCTGAGTCGAGGTTGAAGGCGGCGAAAGAAGAACAAGAGGAATCATCGAGAGAACAGATTGGAGAGGTGCTTGAACAGAGATATTCTGGCCAGGTTGGATGAGTGGGTTGTGCAAGGATGGCAAGATCCTGGAGGATTGAGTTGGGAGCAGACGAATTACAGTAGTCGAAAGTGGCCGTAGATAAGTGGCGGGCGTATTTGATGAGATCAGGAGAGACAATAGCCGAGGAATGACTTCGGAGAAGTAGGTTCCAGGGATTCGACCAGCAGGAATGGAAGTCAATATTTTAGCAAATGATTCTGTTTTCTTGGTCATAACATCCCCACCCTCCTTAGAGGGACCGTCAGCAGCGTTAGAGGTTTCTGAGGCGGTTGACTCGGACGATGCGCCAAATAACGTTTGGAGAAGACCCTCAATTCCTCCCGGACGAAGAAGTGACCGAGTCATCAGACTACCTGCAGTCATCCGAAGATGTTTGAGTGACGCCCGTGTTTCTGTTGAAAGGGAGGTGAGAGGTGATAATAATGATAACGTGATTTGAGGAGGGTATCTTTGAAAAACCGGTCAGTATTAGTGACGATCACGAGGTTGACACGTGGCTCATAGAGTTGACAACGATCACAGACTACAAGACTGGTAGTTGAAGAAGACTTACGAATCCAAGGTTTTCAGCACGAGCTCCTTTAACTCATCATTCTCTGCTTGGTTTGATTTATCCCAACCTAAGCCAACGGCCATCTTGAGGATTCCTTTGACGATACCCCCGTCCCTAATAAGCTTTCCGATATCCGTCAAAGGCTTTTCAAGTGCCAACTGGAAGAATCTCAGGAGAAGCTGAGAGAGATAATGCCTCGCCTGCTGTCGAACGGCTGATAAATCAGATTTTGGTAAAGAGTTTGAGCTACTAGAGGATGTTGAAGAGCACCCTATCCTCCCAACACTACTACCCGCAGAAGACATCGTATCAGGAGGATAGGCTATCAGGAAGAGCGGGGAGAGAACTTGAGTCATGGTGTGAGACATCATGGTCAGTATCATGGCTGGCGTGGAGACGGGTAGAAGAGGTGGTTCTGTTGAAGATGAAAAAATACCGTGATCAGTCATCCAAAATATCTTGAAAGAGAAGATAGAGGGAGAATAGAACAAACTGGTCAAATTCACCGTCTCTCCTAGATGCCCACGAGCAATTCTATCCAACAGTTCCACTGCCCATATTGCCACAAGTCCCAATTGCCACCTAGTGTTTGCTTGATCTAAGTTGATATCTGGATAAAAGGCTTGTCGGAAAGAATATCCTTGAAACGCGTCATGTTGAGCTGAAGGGAAGGCACTATAGAAAGAATCGAGCGTAGACTGTGTGATCTTTGGTAACCGAGCCAACTTTCTGTTTGGCACAGGATAAAGAGCTTTGAGACCAGTCAGAAACGGAAGAAGTGAGGGTAGGTCCATTCAGATCCAACCAGTGAACGAGCGTGATGGCGGACAAGACGGTCGTGGGTTGAAATTGCAGTCGTGAGAAGTGAAGGTAGGAGAAAAAGACTACAAAATTTCCTATTCAGGTGCTCATGAAGATCCATTTTTATTGTATCAACATCAGATGAGATCAAGCCAATAAGAGGATATTCTGAAATTGACCACCAACATATATCTACGAGGCCTCCAAGATCCAACAAGATTATTACTATTAAAGCGGCATGGCTATATACACTGCAGATACCCAACTCGATGCTCTGTATCTTCTTTGTATGTTTCATAAACATCTATGGAGTGTAACATTACATGGCATTGCATTCATGTAGTTGCTCATCAGTTGTTCTACGTTGGTTCAAATGTCTACATATTTATTGGATGTCTCGCACCTTATCTAGCAAGTTGTGAGTTCTTCAAAGATCGTGTGCACGCATATGACGAGATGATTTCTTACGAAACTCTTTGCTTTTTCTTTGACCCGTATGACAACAACAGGCAGAGCGGCCAGTGATCCGGCGTACGCTCGTGACATCATTCTGTCCTACTGTTCCCGAAAGATCATACGAGGCAGAACCAAGCGCGATACGAGCTACAAACTACACCTTCTGGTTCGATCATCTTCTCTTTCTATTACAATTTGTTTATGCTACTGAGAAGAGCGTATTGATATTTGTCCTAAATATGGCTACCACAGGAAATGGAGCTAGTCCATCGAAGAGTAGGTCTCTTGTCTCCGTAGTATTAAAAGGTCATGGTCCTTCTCTTGACTCCTAAGTAATATGCTTTTATGTCTATCCATCATCCTTTGGTCCTAGTCTACTGTACCTGATCTTGGACATTTGTAAGTACGATTCCTCAACATGGATGGAATTCTCCATCGGTGGTGACCTTTGGTAAAGCGCGCTCATGATATATCATATTTGCCGTTTTCAAAACCTTCTCGCAATATATGTAGAGTCATCGATGTCCGTGAGTCGTTAGGACTTCCAGAGTCCCAAATCTTTCGAAGAGTACCTCCATCTTCCGAAGGAAGAGATCTCCAGATTCCCGGAGGCTTTGCTCTGACCAGTAGCGCCAGGCGACGAGTTAGTGATGCCCAAAACCCTTTCCATCATTCAGACAATTCATCTGGAGCGACCACCTCCAACTCCATTATCCGCCCTCCTCGGCCACCCGTTAACCGAATCTCAGACCGTGAGAATGGAGCAACAACTCCTCCTCCAGCCTATGAACGTATGGATCCTAATCCAGACACTGATTTAGCTTCGGCCATCATCGCCAGTCTTTCAGTTGAGCAGCCCTTAATGAATCTCAGACAAAGCTATGCTCCTCCTTCTGGGCCACCATCTGTGTCCTTCACAAACTCCAGTACTACTTCCCGAAGCAATGCAGGAGATCGATCATTAGAAGACCCTTTGTTACTTCTGTCGACATACCACACTTATTTCTTAATAGATGATTCGACTTCTATGCAGAAGGGTGGCAGATGGGCAGATATGATCAAAGCCATCTCTTCTGTCGTGCCACTTGCTGCTAATTTGAATCCAGAGGGCGTCGAACTCCGTTTCGTAAACTCGAATGAGGGAAGAAGAGATCTCAGGACGGAGAGAGAGGTCGAAGACCTATTCGCTTGGCTCATGAAACCAGAAGGCTCTAAACTAATGAGCCACAAGTTGGACACCCTTTTGAAAGACTATATCGACAGATTAGAGAATTCAGAAGCAGACTTACGGCCTTTAAATCTAGTGTGTCCTTCGTCTCTTTGTTCCAACGAGTAGTGAAAATGCGTTCGATGAGATGAAGAATGCTTCTTTCGTATTGAACTTTTTGACTTTTAGATTATTATGACAGATGGGTACGCGGACGTCCCACATGTTCTTACTTAAACAGCCATTTTTGGGAACCACCTTTATTGATCTAATTTCCTCGATCGCTCTTCACAACCAAAAGTGTATCTTTGCGAGCTTCCCCTGTCTCGAACAACAATCCGTTTATACGGTCAGAGAGTCCTGAGGTAAGTGACTTTTGTATATCTTTCCGCTTAGGGCCCTTTTCAGCTTGATCTTCTGTCTTGATCTTGCTGATTTTGTTCAACATTCCTTAGTCCATCATTGCAGCGACAGCTAAAAGGCTAGATCGTGGAAATTATCCTCTCAACCAGCTTGGCTTGTTCTTCCTACAGATTGGCGTTTGTTGCTAGTTTTTTGTTTCCATGATTGGTTTTCAATGATGCTCGAGATGACTGACGCCGGCTGATTTGCTGGCTTTCATGGATCTGTAGGACGATGCAGAAGCTAGAGAATTTTTACAAGATATGGACGATTTCCTTCCGTCTCGACATAATGTCCGAGTAAGCGAATCTGTCATTGGATTCTATCTCTTACATGTGTTCGTAAGAGATGCTTATCCTTATTATAATCTTTCTGTACCTCATCTTAATGCAGGACATCGTAGACACGCTCTCATTTACTGAGCTTGCCTCCGAACACCGTGCAAACGATGGGGATCTCGTGCGAAAGATTCTACTTGGCGGTGTAGATAAGTGAGTTACAGATTCAAACATTATTCTCTGCTGATCTTTGTCGTTCATCACGGACTGAAATGGATATCTAACAACCTTGTGATTTGCGTTGTTCTTTGCTTTATCACTCAGGCGAATCGACCGAGAGATTTAGTTTTTTCGCCGAACATCAAAGATTTCTAGGTCACGCTTAAAGGATTACAACGTTTCTCTTATATGCCGAATATAATCATGGGTTTTGTTCATAAATTTTCATTCTAGCGCATTCGCCTCCTCTCTACCATAATCACATCCATAACAAGAACATGACCCACCCGGGTCAGCTTCCTTATGTGCACCCATGTAACATATACTTATACCCTATGGAGTCATAGTTTCATTCTGCCGTTTATATGCATCCATCAAGCACTATGTCTAGTACTTTGTTGGATTCTGCCACCTGTCTGAATGCTTCACTACTGGAGTTTTAACTTATTGATATGAAAGAAGAAGACTTCGCTCTCTCTGGCTGACTGACCAGCTGAAGAATTGTAACATCTGGATCATTTTGATATAGAACTATCATGAGGGTGTACAAGAAAAAAAATAAAAAAGCGAAGAGGACAAAAACTAATTCCCTGCTCAAGCAAATACATTCAGTATTCATCCATTCACTTCCGTATCGCCTTCTACGATACCACTAAATGTGCAAGCGAATAACCATATTTCTTAACGACCCATCATTCTTGCTCTATCTGGGTTTACGGCCATGCCGACGCCAGCGGGAGGAGGAGCTGGTGCCGGAGAGCCTCCAGCAACCCCCGGCGGAGGCATGAATGGCGGCCGCTGAGGAAGTCCACCTTGGACCAACGAAGGTGGAGGTAAGCCGTTGCCAGCCATCATAGAAGGAGGCATACCCTGACCAGGAGGAGGATAGAAAGGTTGTTGTTGCTGCTGTTGCTGAGGAGGGTAGCCCTGTTGGGGAAAACCTTGTGGTGGGGGTCGGAAAGGCTGGCCCATGTTTGAAGGTGGGTAGGGCGAGGAAGAGGATTGATTGGGAGGATACGGGCCAGGGTTGGGGAAAGAACCGCCCTGGGGTCGGTATTGTGGATGCATCTGATGAGGAGCAGCAGAAGGGTAGGGGGATGATGGGTTGAGAAAGCCGGGTCCCATTCTGCTGATAAGATCATTCAACCCATAAACCATGAAAAGACAACGTGTGGTTAGCCATAATGAAGAAAATAGAAGAGAACAAAGAGTGAACAGAGACAAACCTCATAGCAGGCGCTCCGCCCATCATTCCTCCGCCGGGTGGTCCGTTAGCATGAGAGTTGATAATTTGATCAATGAGATCCTGAGCCTTGTCATGTCCTAGAGCTGAATTCGTTCCATAATAGACATAGAACAGTGAGAACTTTGATGATATCTGAATATCAAAGATACGTTCTTGACGGCTGTCAACGAAAACTTACAGGCGTAGTAATCTCGAACGTTCTGCAAATGATTTCGACCAGCGTTGTGAGCCTTCCGAACTAAAAGAGAGCGGTAGATAGACCGGAAACGAGTTAGTTGATGTCATACAGCGACCGAAGGTGAGTTGGAACAGAGATATCTTACCTGACGCAGAGTCATGTGTTCTATATTGTTTTAAGCAAAAGGGGATGAGCAAAGGAAACAGAGGAAATGGTGAGCATTCTCATGTTTTCATAGACAACATGTATCTCGAGATGGGCCAACGTACAAAAACACATCACAGTACTATTGCAAGAACGCCAGTCAGAATGTAAGTCCAAAGACAAAGTGATGCACGTTATGCTACTATAGATGTAGACAAACTCACATCACAGTAGTACTTGGGCATCCTGACGACAAACAGCAGACGATGTCAATGAATGGATGGTGAACGATGGTTGAGAATGGATAGAAAGGAAAAGGCGGAGGGTTTGAAAATTCCCTGGGTTTTATTTCATTAGTACTTTTTCTTTCGATTTTCTAATGCAACATTACAATAATCTCCTAGTCTCTTTTCGACGATCACCTTCTCATCCTTGCAACCTCAACCCTCAACCCTCACCCATTCCGTTCCGTTCCGTCATGTCTCAACTCATCGGAAACCCAGCTTTGGGATCGGCTCGAGTCTGGCATCACGTCTCGGCAGAAAACAGAACTCTTGGTATGTCCGGAAGAAACTCATTATATCAAGGAAAACATCAGGGCAGAAGCTGCACGGACGATCAAATGTAGTAATCCTTTCAATTCGTTCTTATTCTCTTCCTGCCGTTAGGTAAACTCGCCACTAGAATCGCTCAGGTGTTGATGGGAAAACACAAGCCAGTATTTGATAGAAGTCGTACGTAGTAATCTCACACACGAACTCTGAATTTTCGTTCTTGGATCGGATCGAGCAATTCAATGTGTTATGAGAAAACAAAGTCTAAGAGCTGATGATGCCTGCTTGCCGTTCTTGACCATTTGACTCGATACCCTTTTCCCTTGTTCGGCCCTCAATCCGCTTGTATTTTATTACTTGAACAAAAACAGACGACGTCGGAGATTATGTCGTGGTCACCAACTGTGAAAAGTTGTACTTGTCTGGTAACAAAACGAAGCAGAAGACGTTCGTTCCGTTTTCTTCCTCTTTTCTCTCAACTTGATAGCGACGGCCGCTTAGCATGTGCTTAGACGCAAAGAAAGAGAACTAGCTAAGAAATAAATTTCGCATGTATTGTTGAAACCGACAGATACTTTAAACAGTCTACTTTCCCGGGAAGATCGAGGCATATCCACTATAAGGACGTCTATGAAAAGCGGCCGGAAGACGTATGTCGTTTCTCTTGCCATTGTATTTCTGATATGTCGATTACTCTGACTCGGCATCATATTAATCACTTTTCTCTGTGACGCCCACCTTTCTCTTCACTTCCTTTCCCTTTGAATTCTTGAAAAACCATCACAGATCCTAGCTCATGCGGTCTCTGGAATGTTGCCCAAGAACGACCATCGATTTATACGACTGGCCCGACTCAAAGTCTTCCAAGGAGATTTGAATCCGTACCAGCAGAACATCCTCAAGCGATACGATCTTTCGCCCGAAGGAAAATGGCTAGGCAAAGGAGAGGTTCCCCAAGGGCCTGGAAAGGCTAGTACTGCATTCGAACGTTTCAAGAAGATGGAGAGGTGGTAATTTTTTCATTTAACGAAGTGAAGAACAGAAGTAGACGGACTGGAATTTAAATAAGAAACGAACATCTATATTATCATAGTCTATAAAATGACTGGCTGTGAGTTATCGTACGGCGTGAACGAAAACAGGCTCAAACAAAATACTTCTAATGACGAAGATCACAGATCGATCATCAAAAGATCAAAAGAAAAAGAGATTACAATCACTTCTTATTCCGTATCGCTGTCTCTCATGTCATATACGTCAGAATTTGCGCTCTCGGTCCCTGTGATATCTCCCTCTTCACCAACTGCCACTTCTTGACTCTTTTTTTCCGGATGGCTTTCTCCGCCGTCTGAGAAAGAAAGTGAAGGGGGAGAGGAGGATTGAATGGGTTCCGGGGTCGGCGACAACACCGATCGATAGGGATGATACCATCGGGTGTGAACCTGGTGGCGGATATGTTCCTCCAGTAAAACACCTTGATTGTCATCAAAAGTGAAGGCTTAAGGATGAGATTGTGTCGACCATACAACGATGGTTGGAAAGACAGATGAAAGAAGGATGAAACGAACCTAGAGCAATTAGGCTGTCCCCGTCCAACGCTTTGTGCATGTCCACCTTCGAGACGGCTCTCCACCTTGTCCGCCGGTTCTTGTGCTCTTTGCGGCTCACAGAACTGCTCAGTATGACCTTCTTCATTCCGCTCGCCAGACGAGCCTTCTTCCCACGTGTTCCGCTCATCCGTGCATCACAATCATCGGTACCTATGGAATTTGAGGGGAGATGAAGCGTTCGTTTTGTGTTGCTAGTTGTTCTGGATAGTGGGCGAGAGGGTTCACTATTAGAATCTGGATTTGATTTGGAGGTCTCGGCGACGGTAGACTGAGATCTTGTTCGTCGAAGAGTCCTCGGAGCTCGTGCCGATTGGGATGAATAAAAAGAACTAGACGAGGATATGGTGGATGAGGAGGAACTGGATGAGGAGTACGATTCGACGGAGGAAGACGAGGACGACGAGGAACCTTCTTCGTCCTCTTGGTTTTGATCAATCTGTTCAAGATTGACACTGCCCTGGGTAGATTGTCTCTTTCTTAGCCGGCGCCGTCGCCTAGTCTGCTTATTGGCATGCCGAGCGAGACGGGCCATATGGGCAAGGTATTGATTGTATCCCAATTCATCCAGGAGAGGAGGCGATTGAGAGGTATAATAGTGTGTTGTCGAATGAAGGATTGTCTTCAAGAATTCCTGGAAGAATTACAATCAAGTATCAGCATAAGATAACATCAGGGGTGTAGGCAGACGATGCACGAATGCGCAAGGCAAGAGGAGAAGACGAACAGAACCAGGTAGGTTGTGGTAACGCGCTATTGGAACGAAGGGAATAGTTCAAAAGAGATGAGCTTATTAAACAAGCACTACGAGGTAGAACATTGTCTCGAGTGTAAATAGAAAGTACGAACGATCAGGATTCCTTAGAAAGTCAAGCATTTGAGCTTTTAACTGCTCTTTGTACGACTTTCTGGCAGATACCCTCCTCGAAAAATCACGTTCGAACCATTCTCCTTCCTCATCATCGGCCTCATCCTCAGACTCATCTCCAGAGTAGCACTCGTCGTCTCTCTGCCGTTGCGTTCCCTTGGCTGTAACTAACCGATGGCTCCTGGCTTTTCCATTCTGTCTAAGCGTTTCTTCGTCCATGACTTTGTTTGTGTCTCTTCCAGTGCTTGTCAGCTGCTGAATTGGCTTTCGGGATAATTGATCACCCGCGGTGTCCCACCCCAAAGCATTCAAGAACCATGGCTGAGAATGCTGGTCGAGCGAGAGCCGGGTGGAAGATAAATGCTGTGCCTTTCTCTTCGGCGGTTGCAATAGTGACGATATCACGTAGGCCGAGGTCGATTTGAAAGGGGGACCAGTGTTGGTGATTATGTGGTCATAGTGTGCTGTTAGAGGCTTCAAGTCGGGAATTTCGATAGGCATCCTCCTTGGCCGTTGTTGTTGTCGTTGTCGAAACGGTCAAGGTATCAGGAAAGGATAAGGTGTATTTTTTTGTTCAGAAATTCCATTATATTTACGTTTACTACGTCGGCGGTTTCCGCTTAAGCGCCCTTCCTTCTGTTCAAACGATCATCTTGTCTATCCGATTGCAATACGCATTCGATCACTCGTATCATCCTACATACCGTATACAACAATCAATAATGCATCTCTTATCGTTCTTCTCTGGCTTATCTTTGATCTCTGTTGCAGTGTTTGCTCAGAACGGAAGCTTTGTAGAGCCCTCGGGAAAATTTGGTGGAACAGTTCGTTTGTTTCCTGTGTATGAACCTTCTCGGCTTTCTTCAGGACTGCAAAGTTGTTCAGACAATCTTTTTGAGTTCAAAAGATGGCCTAAGATTAAGAAGCTGATCAATAGCTACTCTCATGAACCTTTCAGGCTGGAGGCGACTGTACTGTCGAGTGGAAGGACGTCACCTGGACTAGTATGTTTTGTCTGGTTTTTAGGCTTCTCTTCGTAGGAGGCTGTGATTAATCATGAACCTCTATCCAAATTCGATGCTGGACATGTTCCGCATTCGTACCCTCCGATGTGATTGATAACAGACGCACAACTCGATAGTTTGTTTCGTTTCATCTTGATATAAACCCTCCTCATAATGAGTTCAACCTGCTGATGATTTTTCTGATTCCCGTCTTCAAACTGGAACGTCTAGTCGTTTCGGGCTGTGATGCTATGCACAGGTTCTTGATAGGTAAGTCATCGTCTTCAGAGCTGTTGCATGTATTTTGTACATCGTTTCATAATCTTTCTCGACTCAACCAAATGCTGTCTTGTTCCATTACTATGTGAACAGCCGTATCGACCAATTTTGATGCTTCATCGTGTAATACATTTCTTTTTATAGGCGCCTCTATCCGTATTCCAAGGATGCGTGGTGTACTTTAATATTGACAAACGATTCTGCGCTTGTCTTCTCTCCTCACCTATCCTGAAGCCACGTCGCTCACTCACGATTGTCCTAGTTCGCCCTCTTCCTATCATCTTGACATTTGTCCTTATGATATCAATGACTCGACTGACCATACTAAAAAATCAATATGCATTTTTTTTCTTCCAAATACTTCAGATGTCGATACTTCTTCGACAATCTACATGTACCGAATGAGTGAGATCAACTCAACAGATACCTCGATGTACACTGACCGATTCTGCGTATGTGATTGTGACATTTTCAATCATCCCTCCCTTTCAAGTTTCAACATGATATTAACTCTTGCCGATGCCACAACGTATGTAATCCGATAGATCAAAGCGAATAGCAGTGCGTCTTGTGAGACTCCTGAGCACAGTACCCAACCCTCAGGAAGTGGCGAAGCCTGGGGAACAGGATATATCGAAAATAGTCGGTCAGTCTCCCATGATGCAAATATTGTGAAGATGAAAACAATACAGACGACTAATCCGTTCTTGTCTTGATAACTATTTGACTCTTATAGGCTTTCCTTATACCATCAACAGGGCAACACCGCCTGGAATTGATTATCTTATTGCCTGAATATTGTCTTCACTACATGTAAAATCAACCATCAGTTGACTCTGCCTCTTCCTATCTTGTCTTGTTCTAGTTATTGCCTTCTCTGATTTATATTCTATACGACATGGACGTTATCACCAATTAGGTATTCCCGAATCTGAATGATTTTTTTAACGTACTGACTGGCGATTCTATGAGTCAACCATCCGCGTGTAGATCATGAAGGAGTAACTTCAAGCCCTGGAAGACTCCAGATTACGAAACCTAATCATCTATGTTTTCTAGATCACGCCTGATCATTTTCTTTGAGAAATGATCTGTTTGATGAGACCTCCCATCTGTTCGTTCGTTAATGCCAGCGTAAGTAAGTGTGAAGGCAATCTAATAGGAAATGGTGTTTGATAAACGTAATGAGCCCAACCTTATATATATAATTCATCTATAATATTTGATTATTAACCTCCACGCTGCCTATTCATCATCTCATTCCATCCTTCTTTTCTCGCTTACATCTTGAACACCCTCTTCTTATACATCGATCGCTCCGTCTCTTTTATTTGTACCCTCGTTCTCTCATACACACACTCTGGCCATGTCCGATCCTTCATCGACCACTCCGCTTCTTTCGGATCAAGATTTATCTAATTCGGCACCTCCAACAGCACCATCACCGGCAACAGCATCCTCTGATGTTGCTGTTCCTGATTCAACCCCTGCTCCGGTTGAAGAAGACTGGAGCGATATTCCTGATGACGTGATGAACTCCAGTCCAGAGGAGATCAAACTTCAAGCGAGACTGATCGAAAATGATATCAAGGTGCGTGAGATGTTCGATCGGCAGGTTACACTGAACTATTGTCCATGTCCATGTCCATGTCCATGTCCATGACCGCATCCGACGTGGCTTCAATGTGTCTCCACATCGACCTGTCTTGATGCTTACTCTTTTGGGTAATGTTCTCTCCATCTACACTGGCTTGGTAATTAGGTAATGCGATCTGAGAACATGAGGCTACAGCACGAGAAGTCCAATGTACGTTCTTGAGCCAATATCTCGACTCGTCAGGTTGGCTAGACTACTAATATGAGAGACAACGTATCGTTTCATAGATGCTCGAGAAGATCACGGACAACAAGCAGAAGATCAAACAGAACAAAGTATTACCCTACCTAGTTGGAAACGTTGTTGAGGTTCGTTTACCTTGCTTCAATCAGTCTAGGGTGGCATCTGCCATTTGCCAAAAAGCTGATCGTGAGTCCTATGCCAGATCTTGGATGTGGATGCAGAGAACGACGAAGATGGAGCTACAGTAAATGAAGATAACAAGCGATCAGGCAAGAGTGCGGTCATCAAAACAACAACTCGACAGGTAGGTAATACAACTCCTTTGATAAGCACGTCGATCTCATGACTTATTTGAGACCTACAATTACAGACGATCTTCCTTCCTTTAGTGGGACTAGTGCCATCAGAAAATCTCAAGCCGGGTGATCTCATTGGAGTGAACAAGGATTCATACCTTATCCTCGATACCCTACCTGCTGGTGCGTTCGTCTCTTTCACAGATTTCGTTCAGTTGTGCATTGGACTGAGCGCATCAAATTCTTTACAAACGTAGAATACGATTCGAGGGTGAAGGCTATGGAAGTAGAAGAACGACCAACAGGAACTTATACAGATATCGGTGGATTGGACAAGCAAATTGAGGAGCTCGTCGAAGCTATGTACGTATATCTTTTCTAACGCGATCAAGACAAACATCTAGCCTATTATTTATATGATATCTCGTTTCGTTTGAACAAACGAAATGTAGTGTGTTGCCTATGCAGCAGGCAGACAAGTTCAAGACGTTGGGCATCAAGCCCCCCAAGGGCGCCTTGATGTACGGACCTCCTGGTAAGTCTTACTGCTTCGGAAGCTCGAACAATCGAATACTTGCTAATATAGACATATGAAATTTGGTATCATCTCCGTATCTGATAGGAACGGGGAAGACTCTTCTAGCCAGAGTCTGTGCAGCTCAGACGAACGCCTGTTACTTGAAGCTAGCTGGCCCTTCTCTTGTTCAAGTAAGAATTTTCAGCTCTCGCTGTAGATAGTCAGGTTCCTGAGTCGTTTAGGCTTCTAACTTGACTCTTGATATTGCAGATGTTCATTGGAGACGGTGCCAAACTAGTTCGAGATGCATTTGAGCTTGCTAAAGAGAAGGCTCCCGCAATCATTTTCATCGATGAGTTAGATGCGATTGGAACTAAACGTTTCGACTCTGATAAGTCAGGTGATAGGGAGGTTCAAAGAACTATGCTTGAGTTGCTCAACCAACTAGACGGATTCGGAAGTGACGAACGAATTAAGGTGCGCTTCTAAAATATTTCCGATTGAGACATGCTTGGATCGCATAAAAGGAAATTGCTGATGCTTTTAGTTCACAAATTCTTGTACCTCTGCCTTTTGTCTATCTGTTTGTCTTTACACATTCGTACAGGTCATCGCGGCGACCAACCGAATCGACATTCTTGATCCAGCTTTGCTCCGATCGGGTCGTTTAGATAGAAAGATTGAGTTCCCGTTGCCTAAAGAGGATGCGCGGGCGCGAATTATGGAGATTCACTCGAGGAAGATGAACGTTAGCCCAAACGTTAACTTTGAGGAGCTTGCTGCTTCGACCGAGTGCGTATCGATTCATCCTTGTGGCTTTTTCTTGAATGGCGAAGAAAGACGTATGAGAAGATGAGAAGTCATCGGATCAAGTTAACTAAATTATCTTCTATGACATGGGGTTTGCATTGGTCACATAGCGAGTTCAACGGAGCTCAGCTCAAAGCAGTTTGTGTCGAAGCCGGTATGTTCAATCTCACAATGTCATTTCCCGAAGGCATGAATATGTTTCAATATCTGAGGCGTTTGTGCATTTGCTTTTTTCTGATCTCCCGTGCAGGTATGTTCGCTCTTCGATCGGGAAGCTCGGTACTGGATCATGAGCACTTCTATCAGGGTATTCTGGAGGGTTCGTCTATCTGTCTGAGAACCGCATCTTCGGAATTTCAATTTAAAAAACGACTGACTAATCTAAAAATCTCATCGGTCCATGTCTTCATTTCAGTCCAATCTAAGAAGAAGAACGATCAGTTTGTTAGTACCTTTCATACATGCAAGGCTTCGACGTATAGCGTACTGATTAGTCCTCTTTCGTATATGTTATTTCTAGTACTTTGCTTAGAAGATCATCAAGTCTCTTTCTTCAGTCATACCACATACCCCTCTCGTTTTGTCTGCCTTTCAATCACGAACCAACACTGCAGCCCTCTTTTCTTTTGGCCGCTCACAATATTCTATCACTCTCAGTTGTTTTATCCATCGCGCCTTCGCCTTTTTTATGTAGATGGCTGAGAAAGAAAAATGAAAACCACCTCGCTCTCTTGATGGTTTGTTTGATATTTGATATTTACTGATTTAATTGTGATGATTCACATAGTTCAGCTTTGCTTCCAGTTACATTAGGCAGATCCGGAATAGATGTGCAACAATGGGTTTATATTTAAGAATGACGTGCAAGATGTTTATATAGTCAGCCACTTTTTGAGAACATGCTTTGCCTCGAGCGGAGCGCCCACTGTGTTGTATATCAGGGAAAGATTGTACGCAGTCTCTCTAACAAGCGATCCAGCCTATTACCAGAATTGTGTTCAAGCGCGGTAAGCAGACGAAATCGAGCAAGATTACGCTCACAAAGAGTGAACTCGCAATAGATTTAGAATGAGCATGACTCACGTCGTAGATAGTTTCAGGATCTCGAATTTCTGCGCTTGCGAGTATTCGCTTGAAATGTTTTATGGCCAAGGGGAACAACCCTGTATTCGGAATTATGGATAGGTCATATCAAAGAATGGTGTCAGAAAGCAAATCAAATGCGAGTATGATATTGATAGAAGTGAAGGTCTTACCTAGTCTATGAAACAGTGTTCCAAAATTGTACTCTACTTCATCGCATCTCGATCCTTGTGGATGAAGCTTTCGATATCGGTCAAGAAATTCCAAGCCCTAAAAACATCAATAAGAAAGATTGATTTACAGAGTTGGTTGAGTTTACAACTTTCAAAGTTGAGACATAAGTTGGGATATATATCTCACCTGAATTATGAAGTAGTTTCGGTTATCGGCTTGACGTTGAAATGCACGACCACAATAAGATACCGCAAGGAGTAGGCAGATAAGCGGATCTTGTGGGTTCATGTCGTATGCTCGTACCAGATAATCTGATGATCGTACAAAATATCGTAAGACCAAGATACATTCAAAAAATTGAAGACTTAAAAAGAGAAATACGTACATATTGAACTCTGGTAGCTTCGCGCCATCATCAGCATGCATCCATAATAAGCGTTTAGTATCGGATTCGGTTTCGTCGGAATTTTGATTATGGGTCTTCCCTCTTGAACAATTTCTGCCAGTCTTACTGCCGCACTTGATGGTACCCCCTCCCTTATCGCCGGGTTTTGTATAGCATGATCCGAATCTCCGTCACCTTCCTCCTCTTCTTCATCATCTTCCTCTTGTCCTGCAGGTTGCTTCCCCAGATTCGAGCTCTTCCGGTTCTTGGACGGTAGATGCCACCTGAACCGACTGGGATTCCACACCAAAGCCGGTCCATCATGAAGTGGTCTGTCCCAAAGTCGAAGTTCTCGAGCCATCGCCTTTTGCTGGTTATAGTTTGAGAACGCCTCGGCCGCCTCGATGCCAGAGCCGATGGCAAACGTAGCTATATGGAACCCGAGATTAGAAAATTGTTGATATAGTAGCAAGGCACGAGCAGCATCAGACGTGTTGAGCGCGTTGTTGGTTGCCATAGTACAGGCTATACGTCGCAAAAGATGGGAAAGTGTACAGACTGAGTATGGATGGAACAGCATTGATCAAAAACGTTTTTAGAGATAGACTCACCAATTACGACAATCCGAAGAGATTCTTGTCTTTGTCGAGGTATTTGAAACAGAGTTGACCGGGTGAGATGCTCAGCTATCTCTACGGCCAATTCTGCCTCGTCGTTCTTAGCCAGCAAGCAGCAGTACTGACGAATGAGGATAACATGGCAAACTGACTTAGCATATCAACTAGAATTAGACGGTGTTCAAAACAATAACTTACCTTGATAGCCGTTGCATGCCATATATCAACGCTGATTCCACGAAAAAATTCTGTCTCGGTTATTGTTTCTGGAGGCGTCTCGCCGTCGTCTAGACGATAAAATCATGAGAATGAGAAGGTAAGCAGCTGTTATCGATTGTTTATAAAGGGAACCACGCTAAAGACGAAGGAAGCGAACCAAGCTCTCTCTGAAGACGTTCAGACATTTCGCCGACCTGAGTCTCGATGCTAACTTTTGCTGCTTTAGCTCGGCGATTAAAGTGTAAATACTGTATTCGAAGTACAAATCAAGATGAGGGTCAACTTCTTGACAGGACTTCAGTTATGATAATAGATTGGCAGGAATATTTACTCGATCGGAGGGAAAGATAGATCTCGTTTGCCTGAACCCTTCGATGAGTTGTCCAGCTAAATCTATCCACTCCTTCACTGATTCTGCTTTCTCAAAATCAACATCCTCCTCCAGCTCAGACAACCGCTGGAAGCTTGTTTTGACTCGATGGTTCCAAGCTTCTTCTCGCTGCAGTCGATCACGTTTAGCTTCGGACCGCTTGGCTTGTCGGTCTTGATGTTTAGATATTCGAATTGTCTCATCGAAAAATGAACCGGTTGGGTCATTGATAGAGGTGTCGGTTCCAGAGACGGATGTAAGCAGATTATCTCGGAAAGTCGTGTTTTTCGGTTCGGATGGATCATTGAGAACTATTGGTCAAAAATTGAACGATCGGAGGCAGGACAAGAAATAACATTTCAACTATTCAAAATGTGTATTGAGACAATACTATCATTCGTGGGGTTTATAGACACAGACTTACCGCTGTTGACAACCTCTAAAGCCTCTCTGAGCATTCCCTTTGACTCATAAACTCCGGCCAATTTCATCTTGATGTCGAGCAACGCTGGATCACCTGTCTCGTATGATTCAACGACTGTGGGATACAGAATGTTGTTTGATAGATGTAGTCGCCTCTATCAGCTAGACAAGAAGAGATAACGATTCATGTGGTCAAAACAGAGTGCTCACCAAAAGTATACGATTCGATGGCCCCATCTGGATCACCAAGGGCGCGCAAACAGTCTCCTCTTCCTTCAACATGAGAAGGATTGCTCTGTGAATATTTGATCAGAAGACAAGTATGTCAAAACTATGTGTAGACTATTCAATGAGGCCTAAGAGAAGGTTCAGTATTGAGTATAGACACGAACTGTGACTTCAGAGAGTCTCTCAAAGAATTGTAAGGCATCTTCGAAGAGGCCCCGCTTCAAAAAAGCTTCACCTGCTTCTCCCCAAAACACATGATAAACTTCAGGATTGAGATCGTGAATGAACTTGAAATGAATCTGTGTGTTGAGAATGAAAAATAAAACGTAAATATGCAATAAAAATAAGCACGGGATCAGAGGGTAGCCTTTTCCATGAAGGATATAGCACGCACCCTGGCTTCACTCAGTTCTTCCATCTCAAGTCTAGCAAGCCCCAGCCGATGTCTCAAGTTGACATCCAGTACGTTATCCCCAGCGGAAACGTGTCCCCCTTCTCTAACAAAACCCTCAGGATCAAACTCTCTATCATCTCCATATCGATCCCAATGACGCTCATCAGCTCTTCCGTCTAACCATCTGAAACCTTGTTTGATTTCCTTCACGGCTTCGGCATATTCTCCTGTAGAGAATATGAGATCAAATAAAATGATGAGAAGAGACAGAGGGAATATAGTGTCATCCGACTCATGGAGTGCAGAACTAGAATCCGGATCTGGGTATAGGCGCTGTTGATGGTGCAGTGCAGACAATATGAGGGTCTTGCCAAGAGAGATCTGGTTTGCCTCAACGAAGGAGGGCGCCATCTCAAGAATCACGTTCACGTCATTTGGAGAATGCTGAAGAATGGACTGAAAGCCTTCAATTGCCTGCTCACACGCAAAAATGAGTTAAGAAAATTTCAGAGGTGAATATACTGAAAGGAAGAGAAGGAGAACACAAACTTTAGCGTGATTCCCAGTTTCACGAAGTAGATAGGATCTATCCCAGATAGCATCCACATCCTTTGGATCAACTTCCACCGCTTTCCGGTAGCAGTACATAGCTTGTTGAGTGGCTCCCACGCTCCTATCAGATCCCAAGAATCACGACTTGTTAGCAGAACGAAGCGCGAATGTCCATTGTTTGCTTATTTCATAGAAGATCGATACGAACCTACTCTTCTTTCCTAATTCTTTCCATGTCTCGGCTGCCGGCCTCAGATGAGCTGCTACTACTTCACACTGTAGACTTTTCTCCTCATTTCCTAATTCTTGATGACAAAGTGCAAGTGAGGCCCAGGCTGCGTATGTGGCCGGTTCTTGGTGGATGATATCTTGATACACTTGGATAGCAGGTATATATTCAGATGAGACGTAGTGCATGTTTGCTTGTCCTAACAAGCGCTGAATCTCTGGCGTAGGTTCAAGGATCCTTGGACCATGGCGCTGAAAGGAAACGCAACGTCAAGATTTTTGAGGAGAATCAGCATTAAGCAATTCTCTTCTGATGAGTCTATAGAAACAGCTTACTCGGCCTGTCCCCTTTTTGGACTTGCCAATCCCAGAAGCAGCTCTCAGGCCAGCTCGATACTCCTCTTCGGCATCATCCATAGCAGTATCCCAATCCTGAGTAAGTAGCGAGGCATTGTTACTAAGCTCTGATCCAGTCTTCATCGTCTTAACCAGAAGACTGAAGCAAGTGATAAAGTGATACTCGTGAATAAAGTGTGACACATACGATGTCTAAAAAGAACAAGGCTTACTTGAACTTCTCAGCTCCTCTATCTTCCAGATCGTCATCTCCATCATCGTCTCCTTCAGGAGCTTGACCGAAATTGTTGGTGTCTCGTTCTTCTGCATACTCGCCCTCTTCATCTTCCTCATCATCAGTGTACTCTGATTGCTCAGAATCATCCTCACTTGAGTAGTCTGAGTTGAACGAGATCATCAGTCAAACCGTTATTTAAACATATCCTTCAATGACCACTAAATTCACTTACTCTGCTCTTCCGGAAACAAATCCATGCAATCAATTCGCGTGAGACTAGGCTTTTCAACAGTATATTATTGGTTGTTGTATGCTACTTGATACATAGATACCTGCTGCCCTCTGCTCATACGAAGTGATATTGGTCATTGGTGAAGAGAGCAGCAAGCTATCAGGATGCACAGCTATTGATGACATGTGCAAAATATTGCCACATGCACTCAGAGAGCTCTGAATCATTATTCCCTACTCATCTCTAGTAGCAGCATCACCATCTTCCTCGAACCTTTTGAACGCGCTCTTCTTACATCTGCTTTGTCCAGGGAACGACATACAGTAGAAACTGAATCTGTTTGCAAAGAGAGCTCGATTTCTAAAAGCAAAATACACTGGTCGCTCATATTTGTCACCCAAACAATTCCCTTCAACTCCGTCAACATCGATCGTTCCCGACCGGCTGGTTCTGATCTCAGAATGAATTTTTCTTCTGATGACATCCAAGGAGAATTTGATGACTTCCAAGCCACTCAGACAGGTCCTCAGACTCAGACTCAGTCTCAGTCTCAATCTCTGAACATGACTCAAGAAAGTCTTGTCGACTATTGTTAGTAATCTCCGTGCTTTCGGACAAGGATAACACTCATTTATATTCGTAACTGACGCGTTTTGGCGCCTCGCGCTCTCGTTTGCCATTTGTCTTTCTCTTTGCGTAATAAGGGGGCTCTCTGTTGCTCATGTCCCGAGCAGCTTCATCTCAGACTTCGACCGGATTTCAGCAAGGTCTCATTAGACTTTATAACACCAAACGCGTCTACAAAGTTGGAAGGCATCACGGGTGTGATATTCAGTTCGACGAGTCGCGTATCAGTAAGTGAGATGTACATAAGTGATTGTTGGACAGATACGTAAGCTAATTAGAGTGCTCTGAATACTTTCTTCGCCTTTGTAGGTAACAGCCATCTGACATTCACCTTGAATGATTCAGACTCAGCGGGTATTCTAGTCATCATTGAAGATCTTCGGTTGGTACAGCTTGTGTTTCATCTGAACTCAACTATCTAGTACCCGAGCAGCTCAACTAATACGATCTGCCATCATACATAGCTCTTCCAACGGTACCTACGTCAACAGTATGTTCTATGTCTCTTCGACCTTAGCGAGCATGACTGACGACTCGTCTGCTTTCACTCTATAGACCAACGTCTACCACCGAGACAAAAACGCGTCCTGAAGCATGGAGACGAAATCTTCATTGGGCAGCGCACAGGTAATACGGCTGGCGGGGGAGTCAAACTACTTTACCTGAGTGTACAAGCTGAGAAGCAGGGAGAGGTCAGTTGTAGTACAAGACTCTATTGCGCTCTGTGACTAACTATGTTCTTTGTGGTTCGTGTGTTCTTCAGTGTGAAGTCTTCAGTCGCTGTGAGAACATCGTCCATAGTTCTTAGCATATACTTTGCTTCTTCGCTCATATGTTGTATCTTTGTTTTGTCTTCCAAACAGATCATTTCATGTGCGTTGTGCTATATCCGAACAGTATGAATAACATGGAGTTACTGACAAGGAGTTGTTTCTCCCGTTGCAAATTGTTAGTGAAAAGATTGGTTCGGGGACGTTCGCTGATGTAAAAAGAGCTATTGCTCTTGATACAAACGAAACCGTCGCTGTCAAAGGTTCGTCTACGTTCGTCTCAGAAGAGCACATGTTTGTTTTCTGCTCTGTTGATCCAATTTCTGATGAAGTCTAATCATATGCCTACCGTCTTTGACTTGATTTGGTGTGGCCTCATTCTTTCGAACCTTTCTTGTAAACAAATCCAGAAATCCAAAAGCACAAGTTCTTGTCGAACCCAAAGACACTACAGCTGTTCGAACGGGAGATAGGAATTCTGGAAAAACTTCAGCATGTCAGTTTAATTCAAACTTAAATAACCAGCTGACACGCCGTCGCTCGCAACAACGATCTTAGCTCGTTGTTTCTCACTTTCTCTTCGTGCTTCTCTTAGAAAAACATCTGTCGATATGTCGAGTACTTCGAAGACTCGCGAATTATCTACTTGATACTGGAAGTGAGTGATTCAGTAGATTTTCAGTAAATTCCCTTATACTGATATCAGCTTGGTTTACCTAACATTTTCAATAGTACGTTGATGGTGGGAATCTGTTGGAATACATTATGGATATTCCAGGAGAGGCTGGGCTGTGTAAGTGTCCTCCTCATGTTTTTCTCGGGGTGCTTCCATACTAAACCGCTTGTCTCTTATTCTATATAACGTACTAGTGGAGGAAGAAGCGATAGGCTTGACGCGACAGATTTGTGCGGCAATGGCATACACTCACAAGCAAGGAGTTACACATAGAGATTTGAAGCCAGAGGTAGATCGTCGAGCGCCTTTGTCCTTATGCCCGTGAACCATTTACTCAAAATTGTTTCTCTTTTCAACTCGCCTGCGACCAAACAACTACCGCCTTTCACAAAGAATGTACTTCTGCAAAATACAAATCCGAAGACGGTGAAGGTCAGTCGTACAGATATTTATTGTTTTAGTACAAACGTCTTTGTCTTTCTTACACCTGCGTTTCTACTTGATTGCCAAACAGATCGCCGACTTCGGACTAGCAAAAATGATCGATAACAGTGGAACGTTGTAAGTCTCTGTTCCTGTATGGCCGCAGTGAATATCGTCAGCTGAGATTATAGTATCGACATCTGGCATGAAGTCTGAAGAGTATGGTTGGAACCCCACAGTACTTAGCACCAGAGGTAAGCGTACATCATCTCATCAACGAGGTGTTCTACGAATCTCATTCACCTAAATATTCTTTGTCGATCGGACTTAGGTTGTACTACATACACAAGGGGTGGGATACGATCAGGCTGTCGACTCTTGGTCTGTGGGTATCATAGTGTATGCGATGTTGACTAAGCGTGAGTCCGCCTTGTATAAATTGTGGATCCATGTTTTCAGTTGAATCCCGACGGTGAACATATCATTCACCTCGTTCGACACACAGTGCTGCCCTTCTCGGAAACTTCGGATGACCCGATCGAGGTCAAACTTAAGCGACGCAAATTAGAACTGGTCGATTTCTCGCCTTTCGAAGATTTTGGTATCTCAGACATTGGTGAGTCTCATAAGAGATATTCTCGATATTAAAATCCTACTTACATATCACTGACTAATCACATATGAATCTTAGCCAAGGATTTTGTAAACCGGCTCCTCAGTAAAGAGCCTCACACGCGATTGTCGCTGGAAGCAGCGCTTAATCATCCCTGGCTTCGGTCATCGTCTAAGGTTGAACGCCATGCGAATGGAAGCTCCGCTATAACTGCATCGAACTCTTTCGTGACCAATACTTCTGTGGATGGCCATGTGATGACTAAAGATCAGCCTGATAATCTTAGCGAACTGCCGATAGATAAATCGCCAGATACAACTCGTATCGACAACGAAGTTGAGGAGGAGGATGAGGGTGAGATCGAAGCCTCCCAGCAATTCAGCCAACTCCGCATAAAACAGTCTCCCTTACGATCTGAGGTACTGGTAGAAAGTAAAGTACAAGACAACGGAGTGAAACATCAAGCCGAAGTTAAGCCCATTCCCCCACCTCCGAGCCTCTCGCAATCGCTGTCGTCTTCTGACTCGATCATAGTAATCCCCCCGACTTCACGGAGGATAGTTGCTCATCCGTCCGTCGCACCAAAAAACCCTCGACCTCGAGCTAAGCATCCTTCCTCTTTCGTCATGTCTCCTTCTCCTCCGCCTCAGTCCCGTTCGAATGAGCCGCAATCCCCATCATCCGCTTCCATAAAGAACTCTGCTCTTGCTGGTGCTCTTCCTACTACTCCACAGGCCGCGTCCCCGCCACGCGCCAGAATCTCGACTGCCAAGAAGATCTTGGTTAAATCTTCTCCAACACCTGCTTCTAGGCCGACGCCTCAGAAACGTAAACTACCACCATCTCCACCTAGCCCGTGCGAATCATACGTCTCATCTTCTTCCTCTGAACTGTCTTCTCCACCTCCGTCGTCTTCCCAAGGAATACAACGTTCATCCGAGCCGACAAATCCTTTCGTCTTTAGAGAGAGAGCACAGCCTCAGTCCACATTTACCAGGTCTAAAGCAACTCCTGTCCGATCGAGCGCCCGTATTCGGGAAAGGGCCAATGGTACGCCTGGAAAGACTATGGACGGAGCTCCATCGACTGCTGGGAAAGGTGAAGGGGACGGAAGAAGAACAAGAAGAAAGACAACGAGCCCATCGAAAGTGTCGCGATAAGAAGAACCTGTCTCTTTATTTGTAGAGATAGTGAATCATGTTATCATAGACATCTTTGAGTGTAAAATAGATATATGATGCTATACCGAGTATCACAATACAAAGAAAGCCGGAAGGGGTCTGGATCTGAAAGAGAACGACCACCGCCGCTTAGCTGGGTGACTTCGTGATTCAATCTTGATGCCGATCTAGCTGAAGACTGTTTCTCCGCTTGGAAATGGTTTCTGGGTGAAACACGATGTTTTCTTGCTAACTAAAACCTTGCTGAAGGATTCTGTGTTTGATAGTTATCGAGAAAGACTCAAATAGAGAAAAGTCGCGAGAGAAGTGTAACAAGATGGAGGTATATCAACAATACGCGTTGACAGATCGACTGCTTGGCATCCACCATTCTTGATTCTCTCTTGCAACTTGGATTCTTGACGCGCTAGCAGAGATCAGTTTATACCAGTTTGATTGATCTATATAACTATGAAAAAAGTATAAGATTCCATCAGCGAGTATAGAAGATGGTCATGAAAAGAAGTCTTGAATATCATCGTCTGAAAGTAAACAAACACGGCTGTTTTATGGTTGAACAGTGAATCTACAGAATCAGATTGATATTCACCGGTTGACCGCCTACCTCGTTTGGTCTCTTGTCGTTGTTCCCACAGGTTTCTCTCCTTAACTCTCATTTTTAGAGGACAGGATGGAAAGCCAGATATCAGAAGATTTATACTCGGATCAAGATGCCATAGGGGAGCTTGAAGAGGAAGATGACGAATATGACACGTATGACGGGATGTACAACGGCGACGTCCCTCAGCCTACTTCGATAGTAGAGAGCTTCATCGATCCAGTTTGTCCCCAGCACGCTCATTGCCAGACCAAGTTTTCTTCTTTTGACTGACCAAAGAATCTGGGTATATCTTTTGTTGGAAGTCGTTACGCGATCCTCCTATAGATGGACCAGAGCAAGCTCTAAAACCCGTTAAGGAGCCTGTTACCATCTTCACTGACGACGGCCCCAACTTCCATATTGACGATCCTCATGATCTTGCATTCGTTCAAGACTCAGCAACTTCACCCTCTATACCATCAAATGAGCATCTATCTGATCAATATCCATCCGAGTATCCTGCTTCTATCGCTTCTCCAGCTACCGATTTGTCTACCGAAGATGTGTCCTCGTCATCAAACCACCACCGACCTAAGAGATCAACATCGGTCATCAATGGCACATACATCATTCCCAAAAATCTCTCAAAAGGAAAAGAAAGGATGGTCGACAAGCCATTGCTTAAGCAGGCCACTGCTGTTTCATCTGCTTCGACCAAAAGAAAGTCGACAGGCTCGGACTTGGGATCAGGAGTAAGCTCTAGAGGTTCTTCCGTTGTTCGAATGAACCCTGAAGATGCAGAGGGTGAGAAAATCAGAAAGCCACCAATACTGAAGGCTGTACCCGACATCGACTGCTCGTTCTGCGGAGGGGACGACCAGATGAACAAGGCTGGTGTCCCGGAGGACATGATATCGTGCCATCTGTGCGGTCGATCAGGACACCTGTCATGTCTAAGGATGGAGAACAAGGAGCTTATCGACACGGTCAGACGTTATGAGTGGATGTGTATTGAGTGCAAAAGTTGCGAGATATGCGAGGTCAAGGGAGACGATGTAAGTGTTTGAATTGACACATCTGCTCACGGTACCATTAGTATTCTAACACTTTCTATGACCCTTTGAACTCTTTTTGTAGTCAAAGATCTTATTTTGTGACAAATGTGATAGAGGGTACCACTGCGATTGCCTTACACCAGTATGTAAACTGGTTGCTGTACGATCCAAGCTGTGGATTTGAAGACTTATTCGTGTCATCGTTTGATTCGGTATCATGCCTGGAACAGCCTCTAAAAAGACCTCCTAAAGGTCAGTCCTGATAACAAGTGTTCCTCAATGGCCCTATTGACTGACTCAGTCTATCCTTGACAATATACAGATGATTGGGTCTGCCCTCCTTGTCGACCGAAAAAGAAACATCATAAAATAGCCCACGAGAACACACCAGCCCGAACTATTATTCTACATACTCCAAATTCTATCCCTGGCACATCGACTAACACCCCTACCGGCCCTCGACCGCGGGGGCGACCCCGACTAAATCACTCAAACACAGCTACTCCTCCACCACCCACGATATTGAGACTCAATCTTGGTGCTGTTTCCAGAGCAAGTGGAGCGGCGCTCCGATTGACGTCCAAACGACAGACCGATGAAGGGCTGGATGATGATGATAGAGAGAATGGAGATAGTGAAAGCGAAGAGGACGAAGAAGAAGAAGATGAAGCGGAGCTATATTCGTTCGGGTCGATATTGAGTGAAGCAAAGGCTGAATCGAGTTGGTCGGTACCGGACAAGTGGGATCGAGATATGTTCAATAGTATCGAATCTAGACTCAAGGTAGCGCTTCTGTTCATCTGTTTTATCGCCGCTTTCCTAACAGTGAATGTGCAATGTACTTGCTGACGATCGGATTCTTTGTTGGGTAAAAGGCAAGGTCCCGAGCAGCCTTGAGCAGCAACCATGTGGATATAGGCGCATCTGCCTCTGGCAGTACTCCTTCACCGTACAACCAATACCTTCAACGTTCTTTCCGAGACCGAGCGATGGCAGTATCTCGGCCTTTAAGCATACCCTCCGCTGAATGGACTCCCGGCAACAGTTTAAGTGTAGAAGATACTGCTCCACTGGAACGGGTCAAGAAGATGCGGTTCGGGCCCTACGAACTAGATACTTGGTACGATCCGCCTTATCCAGAAGAATATACTATGGTTCCGGAGGGCAGGTTGTTCATCTGCGAGTTTTGCCTGCAGTATATGGGAGACAGGAGAGTATGGGAATATCATCGAGTTCGTGGTTTCTGTATCTCGGCTTTCTCCTTTTCTCTGGTCTTGAAAATTTGCCTGGAATCGTGATCAACAAAGTATTCTAATAATGTTTCATGTTTGATTCTGTCCGATGAATCAGGCACGTTGTCACACGTATCACCCACCGGGTGAAGAAATCTACCGGGATGGACCAGTCTCTATCTTTGAAGTGGACGGACGAAAGAGCAAGGTATGTTTCAACCATCGAATCGTATTGTCATCGAGCGCCGCACTGTAAATCTGGTCCTGATTTGGTTTTCCTTGTCTTCAAGCTTTACTGTCAAAACCTCTGCATGATGGCCAAGATGTTCATCGACCATAAGACGCTATATTATGACGTCGAGCCCTTCTTGTTTTACGTTCTGACGACGAGGAATAGAGACGTCTCTCGTTTTGTCGGATATTTTTCGAAGGAAAAAAGCAGTCCGCTAAACTTCAATGTCAGTTGCATCTTGACGTTGCCCTTTCATCAGCGAAATGGATGGGGAAACTTTCTTATAGACTTCAGTAAGTCTCTGTGTATGCGTTTTGAACGTTCCTGTAAGCATTTTTAATGGTCGGAAGTGTCTCTTCAGGCTATCTGTTGTCCAAAAAAGAGGGTAGAGTGGGATCACCCGAGAAGCCATTGTCGGACCTAGGACTACTCAGCTACACGAGATATTGGACCATATCTGTTTTCAACTTCTTACGCACAGCCCAAACTCCAGTTGCTATACGAAGTGAGTTGACGCTCCTGGACGCATAGCCGACTGAAATTAGCTAACAATGAATCCCACTGCTCTGTGTTACAAAAAAACTTTAGCCATAAGCCGAGCGACTTCTCTTACTCCAGAAGATATCGTTTATGTTCTCAAAGCCTACAACATGATCACTATCCAAATAGATGCCTCATCAGGCGATGCATCGCATCATATGCGCGTTAAACTTCCTCAACGTCAAATCGACCGATCTCATCTCGGCCTTCACGGTCAACTCTCGGACGCCATCAAGGAAAACCAGGCTCTTTCTATTCCCTATGACTACGATATCTCGTGGGATCCTGAAGTCGTCGAACGGTATCTAAACGACATTGAAAGTAAACGATGGGCCACAATACAACCTTCGTGTCTCAGATGGACACCATTCATTCCTGATAGAGGAAGACGTAAGAGAAAGAAGAAGGCTGGTCCCCCACTTCCTGGTGCCAGCGAGTCAAGTCCAAGAAAAATCAGTAACGGTGTGGCGGAGAAGAGGAACGAATTGAATGGCTTTTCGAATAATATCACTCATTCACTTGCTCTCGCAACCGATTCCGACTTTCACACTCACCCATCCGCCTCACTGCGAACGGTCTCGACCCAGGTTGTGCTCAGTGATTCCCTGGCGATCAACCCTACGGAACACCCGACATCTATCTCGGCGTTGATTTCTGGTCCTTCGGATTGAACGACATTATAATATCCTATTGGCCGTTCCGAAACAGCAATGGAACAAAATAGATAGGAGGAACGTTTTCCTCATCTCGTCGAGGTCCAAGAAGGAGAGAGGGGCTAATCTTCTTGATCAAATTTAGGATTGTAAAATTAAATATATGTGCTATTCATCTGATTTATTTCTCTTGTGTGTTATAGATCGCTTGACTAAGGATAATTCATACGATCAAGTGTTGCAGCGGATGCCAGATGATTCAATTTGATCAGAATGTTACAAGTGTTGTCGACATTCGCCTAGGGCCTGTCCTTTATGTTCTTGACGATCAAACTGATAGATAGAATGAAGATAAGAATAGAGATGAAATCAGCCACATTGATGAGAAAAGAGAACAAGTCAGGCATCAAATAGACTAGACTAACCTCTTATACGCGCTGACATCTCCGTAGAACTGTAGATGAGGAAGAAACCGAAATCTCAGCATAATCACTTGCGAACTACAAGAACTAATTGTTCGAACGGAAGGATTAATGGGCGTACCTTCTGAACAGTTCCGTCTGCACAAACCCAAAGCTCCTTGGCAACTATAGTGATAGCCATGAAAATGTTTGTCAATCTCTGTTCACATAATTATGTGATATTCCACGAAAGCGTGGCGCAAAGATCTATGCGCAAGCAGATAGAAGAGTTGTAGACGAACCGGTAGTGATGAATCGAGTGTCGTGTGAAATCAAGATGACTCCTCCGTTCCACTTCTGGATAGCAGCCATTAAAGCGTCGATACCCTATGAGATACAATTGTCAACGGTGAATTAGTCAGACTCCTGTTGTGTTGACGATGATGATGATGGGAACAATATCATACTTCAATATCCAAGTGATTGGAAGGCTGAGCGAGACCATCGATTATCAAACGCCACAGAGAGAGTCAGCATTGAAATCATATCGAGATTAAGTAGACATGTGAAAGACAGACCTCATCAAGCAATATGATATGAGGTCTCTGCATACTGAGTACAGCAAACGCCACTCGACTCTTCTGACCTCCTGACAAAGTTGCGATCTTCTGTAAACCAGTCAAACCAGTGATTCCAAATGCTCCAAGGTGCTAAAACAAACCAGAGAAAGAAAATATCAGCTTTGCTTGGTTGTATTCGTTCATGTTGAAGTGAGATCAGGGTAGAAAGATGTGGCGAACCTGTCGATACTCTTGTTCTGATTGACCTGGGAACTGGGCGGCAAGGAACGCGACGGGTGAAGCAGTCAAGTCTAGTGAGTCGACGTGCTATCCAATTCATACAAAGAAAGCAGTTGCCAATGATTGTAAATGATGTAAGTCTTCAGGTGTCCTTCACTCAAGATATCTAAACGATATGAAGACGTACGTGCTGAGCAAAGAACGCAATTCGTAGCCGGCCATTTCGAACGGCCGTTCCCTGCATTGCTTCTAGATCTCCAACAAGAAGTTTGATTCTGTTTGAAATATACATGTCAGCTCCGACTACTTTTTTGAAGAGAGCAATGTGGGCGCCAGATACTACTCACAGGGTAGATTTACCAGCTCCGTTAGGACCGATAACGGCAATTCTTGAGTCAAGCCCAACATCGATATTCACATTCTTGAGGATGATCTTCTCCTTGGTGTAACCGAATGTAACATCATCTAGCTGTAGTAGCGGTGGCGAAATCTTCTCAGTCTCTGGGAATCTGTTTAAATTTTGATCATGTGGTTAGGATCTATCATCGCCTTCGACTTTTCAGGTGAAACGCTTGTGAAGATACTCGAAACACAGCAGATGATAACATACTTGAATGTTTCCGAATCGTCCTCCTCAGGTGGTTCCAACTCAGGAAGCTTTTCCAAGATCTTGATCTTTGATTGAGCCTGGGCAGCTGTGATATGGAAAAGATAATCAGTCGTCTCTTCTGGCTGCTGAACGAACAAACACTGAACACAAAATGAAAAGGGGTACAGACCTCGGTTTGCGTTGTACCTCCATCGGTCAATGAAAGCTTGTAGATGCTGCCTGTATGCAAGCTGGGTCTCGTACTCCTTCTTCTGAGTCTTAAGCCGGTCGGTCTTTGTTGCGTAGAACTGGGTAAAGTTACCCTTGTAGTAGTCAAGTCGTTCAGAGTGTTGCCAGATGATACTGTTATGTCATAACAGGATGAGAAGAACCAGCAATATCAGTGTAGTTCAGGTTGTGTGATGAGTGAGAGGAAAAGACGCACTCAGTGGCGACAGCGTCGAGGAACGATCGATCGTGAGAAACGACCAAGAGGGTCGACTCCCAAGTTTGTAGGTAGTCTTCCAGCCAGGCAATCTGTCAAGAGATAGAGTTCGGCATTATCAGTGTCGTGCCTATCGATGTCAAAGCCCAAACGATCAGGAGTGAGGAATCAAAAACGAACGGCATTGAGATCCAACATGTTAGAAGGCTCATCCAACATGAGCAGATCGGGCTTGACGAATAGGGCTCGTGCCAGTGCTAATCTCATCCTGTGTTCATAAACAAGATATGTTTAGTCATACTTGGTATGAATGCCACTGCGCGTAGAATCTTAAAGCTGTAAAAAGATGTAGGTATAGAGAGAATGACAAACCTCCATCCTCCAGAGAAAGCTCTTGTAGGCTTCTGCTGATCGGCCACCTCGAAACCCAAACCAACCAAAAGCTGGGCAGCTCTTGACGGTCCAGTCTCTGCCTCGATCTCGATCAACTTTGCCTGAACCTCGCCTAAACGCTTGGTCAGGCCCTCAGCATCGTCGTCCGATAGCGTGGAGGAGTTGAGTTGTGCTGTAAGAGTAGCTTCCTCCGTGAGAAGGTGGTGTCGCCAAACATCTGCCTGTAGGACGGACTGAAGAGCCGTGGTGTCGTCTCCCACGATCTAAGTCGTTTTTCACAGAAACAGGTGAGGACCGTAAGTGCAAGGAAGGCTACATTCACTAAGACGGATGAGAGATATGGAATGACTGACTTCCTGCTCGACGTAAAGGACAGAGACATGCTGTGGGATGGCAACTTCTCTGAGCGCCATGTTTCGAAGCAAGGTTGACTTTCCGATTCCGTTTCGACCGATAAGACCGTACCGTCGTCCGTGAGCGAGAGTAAGAGTAGCCCCTGAACTATTGGTTCGAGAATCCAAACAAGAGAATAAGCGTGTGAATGTAAAAGCTACTTTCATAGCAAGAAATAACCAAAGAACTCACAGAATACGGTTAGATCCAAAGGAGACATCGATGTTGGACAAATGGATATCCTTGGACTTTCCCTTGCTGGAAGACATGTCCAACGGGTTTACCTGGTCGAGCCGAATGAGAGCTTTGAGATAAGTATGCGCGCTTCAAGGAGCAGGACAGGAGCATATCTGTATAACGCACCTTCATGAACATCTCCTCGTAAGACTCCTGTTTTGGAGCATTAATTGAAATTAGAGACATGGAGGTATGAGAAATTGGTCATGTTGTCTGGAGACTACGAGAACAGTACAAAGAGGGCAGAACAAAGATTGGACGAACCTGTTTCTTCTGAATGTCCATGAGTTTAGACCCTTCGTATAAGGCGTGTCGGTTTCGCTTCTCGAGCTTGGCCTGGACGATGTATGAAACATGAATGGAATCGAGTCAGCCTATAAATCAGAATGGGTTCTTAGTATATTCAGCACGACAGCAGTACCTTGATCTTGGCCTCTGCTTTCTCAAGTTTCTTTAAATCGACTCGGCTGGCCTGTAAAGTCGAGAAAGATAACACGCGAAGATATACAGGTCAATCCTATGAAGCCCCTTAATGAACAAGAGGAGAAAGAACTCAAAAACAACATACTTGACCCTTTCCGTGATGCTCAAGATCAACCTGACCGTTCAGTCCGAGTGTGGAGCTTAGAGCGGCTCCTGCTCGCTTCATGTCGATCACTTGGTCCAACGCCTTGACAGAGGACTTTGTCTTCGGTTTCTGTCGGGTGGTCGAGGCTTGAAGGAACTCGGTCATTTGAGCGATGCTGTTGAGTTTCTCATCAACGAAGCGTACTACTGTCAGTCATATACGGATGTGCTATTGACAGTCAAGAGATTATAAAAAGACGAACAGTCGGTCAAGCTCTGCTAGCTTGGCATCCCCATCGGGTCCACCTTCGAGCATACCTCTCGACATGGACAGGATCTCTGCCTCTTCCTCCTCCTCGTCCTCAAGGAGACCTACGATGTAAGACACAACGGTCTCATCTGTATAAGGCAGAGTATTCCTGATATCTTCAGCTAATTCTGCCATTGATGTGGGTCTGTATGTATGTGTAGATGTTTTGTGACTATAGTCGGTGGTGGCTGTAAGAGTAGGAGGACAGAGGTAAGCCAAAAAAGACCGGGGCCAAACGGAATTTTCGCCTTTACTTTCTATCGACCATCGGTTTTCCTCCTTCCATCAACCTTCAAGGCTTCCTTTCGCCAATACTCTCTTTCGTCCACGATGCTTCGTCATCTCTCCCTTCTATCTCTCAGTCGGACAGCTCCTGTAGCTTCCAGCTCGGGAACCGTCAGAAGTTTTCACCTTACAGCTCCTACATTCGAATCCAAATTCAAGCGAAAGATTAGAGAAAACCGGAAGCGACTGGAAGCTTCCAAGGAGAGAGTCAAGCGCGATTGGCTTGACAGCCAGCCTGATCCATTCCTCGGAGTTCCCCTTGTGGTATGTTTTCTCTTCCTTTTACGCAGGAGAGTCTGGAGGGCCTCTTCTCTTCTTTTCTCTTGTGGGGAAGAGTGAGACTGAAGTAGTAGAATCTGGTCGGGTGATGTCTGAGTCCCAGACGTTGACTGAACTTGACTGTGACTTTCTCTTTCTTTCTTTCTTTCTTTCTCTTCTCCTTGTTCTTTGCCTTCTTCTTACCAATCTACTAGTACAAGGACGGTGTAGCCGAGCATGAGAAACAGTGGAGACAGACGAAGATAGCGTCAGCCATACTTGACCCACAGGCACTTTGGATGACGGGTCCGAACAAGCCAAAAAACGTGTTTACCTCACTATCTTCCTCACCGGCACCGACGGTAGCTATTCCAAATGGGGAAGACATCGAGGTTATCGAATCTGAACAATCATCCTCTGATGCCACTGCCGACGCCTCCTCGACGGAGACTACGATCTACACCCCGTCGAACCCGATTGAGTCTTTCCGGTTGCCGGTTTACATGGCACACCACCTGTCGAACGAGGAGAAGGAGTTTTTGTTCTCTACTCTGCCGTACTTTACTACGGATGTCAAAGCATTGACGACTTCGCCAACAGACACGCTTACCGATAAGGAGAAAGCCAGGCAGAAAATTCAAGCGAAAGAGTCAATGAAGTCGGAAGAACGATCGCTTGAGGCGATGGGTCGGATCTTGAGCTTGAGGAACGCGAGTGGAAAGGTCATTTTGAAAGAGAACATGAAGAGGGTGATCGAAGCGTTCGAGGCACCAGAGTACCAATCTTTCCAACAGGATGCTCCCCGATCGAGAAAGGGTGCGGATACTGGATCACCAGAAGTTCAAGGTGTGTTCTTCTTTGCTTTGTCTGCTGTATTGCTTGCAGTGACAACCTCCTCGCTTAGCTCTTTCCCCTTTCTCTTCTTGTTCTTTCTTTCTTTTTGCTTTGCCCTGTTAGCCGCGTTGTACACACTCCGAATCCGAGCACTTCGAGCACATTTGATGGTTCACCATCAAGACACAGCTAACACGACGAAACTCCGACATATGGCCCACAAACGAAAGCGAGTGTTGGAATACTTGAAGACGCTCGATCGGGTGAGGTATGATAAGTGTCTGATGGAGCTGGGAATCGACAAAAGAGCGGTCGAAGGCCAACTCATTATCCACAAGTTCTGGTGCGTGCCTCAGTTTGCTAGTAACTGTTCTATATCTGGCCTTCCTCATCAGGCTTTTGGCTTTCCCTGCTGACGAATACCTTCCTTTTCTCTCTCTTTCTGAAATGTGTGACCGACTGTTGAACAAAAGGCGACAAATCCCACAAACGCAAAACAAGGCTCAGAAGAATGTCAAATATATCGGTCAGGTCGGCAAACGAGGATCGATTTCTCAACGGAAACGACGGGGAATGCAGGGCAAACGAATGTGGCAGAACAACCCGGAGGCTCATTACTAGATGTGTTCCAAATGAATCAACAACAAAACAAGAACCCGATCAGAGACTCCAGCAGAAAGAAGCAGGGGGAAGGTGGAGGAGAAGCGGGTTCTATTTATGTGTCTTTTTGTTCGACTATCTATCGTTTTACCTTTCAGACAAAGAGAAGGGCAAACATCTCTCTTTCTCACACACATGGTAGCGAATCAATCAACACGAAATGCGCAAAATACAAGAGCATGAGATGAGGAAGGCAAGGAGAACAAAAGCACTATTCAAGGATGAATAAACATGAAGGAGCAGAAAAAATTACAAAGACAAAAGGGGACAAAAGAGAGGGCATAGAGCTCAAAGCACCTTGTCAAGGAAATCCAAGGCATCCTTGAATGACACTTCCTTTGTCTTCAACTCGTGTTCGTCAGTCAGGTCGCCTCTCACGGCGAATCCGTGAACAGCTTTATGATAGACTTTGAGGTCAAGTCCTTCCGAATGGTTTGCATCCTTCCGTTCCTTGATTGTCTGTTTGATCTGTTCGATCTGGGACATAGGTACCATCGAGTCCTCCTGAGTGATCCAAGATGAGAAAGGGATGGTCAGAAATGTGAACAGTGATCGGAATGGCACGTAGAATGTACGTGTGTGTATATGTGTTAGATACGGAAAGAACACTTACATCTCCGACGGCGATGAATGTCGGTTTCATAATCGCATTGATCTCGGAGGGAACGGCAACTTGAGACTGCAGTGAGCAAGAGAGGAGTAGGATATAGAGTGATCTGCTCAGTATCTACTTGTCAGAACGACTGTGTGAGAGCTCAGACTCACCGGGTGATAAGCGACAGCAGCGCTGGAAGAACAGTGTAAGCACGAATGATTGTCAGTTTAAGATTAAAGAGTTTCATTACAAAGTCTGTACTGGCACATACTCAATCACACCGTCCTTGTCAGCGGCAAGAATGGCGTGTCGGCCTCCATAGCAAAAGCCAACAGCGATGATCTTCTTGACCTCTGGATCTGCACGGACGGCTTTGAGGTAATCATTAACGATGGGTACGACGACAGAGTCCCTGTGAGTGAACATCCATGGGCCGAAAGTGGCAGCCATCTTTGCGGTATCGATCGCTTTATCAGCCAACGTCTTTTTCTCCCGATCGCGAAGGTTGGGAATAGTTGTCTACGAAAGGACGGCAAGGATCACCCCAAGTGAGTATATGAAAGTAAGGTCAAGATCGAAAAGACGAATCAATACATACCAACAGATCGGACGAGATTGCGTCACCGGCGAGGATATCTGGAAGGAGTGTTCTGTAGCCTTTTGTGGCCCACTCGTCTGCCAAGAGCCTGGTATTGGTGATCTCCCATCCAAAGACGTCTCTGATAGATTCCAGAGGCAGGTCGGTTTTTTTTTATCAAAGGCGTCTAAGAAGGTGTTGATGAGATAATGCTTACGAGAGGAACACCACAGTCTTTTCTTTCGATCCTCCCTCCGGACTAGCGACATAGGTGGGAAGGCCGTAGATCGAGGCGGTCTGCCCGTTGGGCGTACCAGTGTGGATATCTATACAGAGCCAAGCAAGCGCGCAGGCATTCAGAGACACGATAGTTCGACAAGAACCAGACGCAAGCAAGCAACTGGATTACTAACGGCCGGAAATACAGCACTCTTTGATTTCTTTAGACATGGTGCGTGTGGGTGTGGGTATGTGTATGACGATGTGATTGCAAGTCTGTATAGATTGTAAAGGAGAACCAGGGAGATAGTTGGTTAGGGGTGCCCTGAGAGTCAGTAACCCTAACAAGCACACGTCATCGAGGAACGTCTCCTGTCCGCAGTGGCTTCTAATATTACGTAAATTCAGCGTGATCCCTCTACAGACCGATCTTCGGCCGAATATGCTGCCGGCCGGGGCCAGAACTCGATACTTGATTATAAAATACCGAGGTAAATTTCATCTATGATCATCTGTATATCTAATAATGAGTTGATTCCTCCCGTGGCTATTAATTCTCTTGGCCTGTTTATTGAATGAAATGTCGCACAAAGACGGATAGAATAGGAGTCTTGATATCCAAGTGTTCTCTTGGCCTCTCAAGTTGTCATGTCGAAAGCTGGTTTGCCTTCTAATCGTACAGAATCTCTTGTTTAAGTAAAGAGACAATACCAAGAAGGCTTAGGCTGCACGGGCTATTACATAGTTGTCTTTGTTTAACAGCAACTTTGCTCGCCGTTCTTCGAATAGGAATATGGCCGAGAACAGTACATACAGCATAGACCACCAAGAAAGAGCTCAGCGATTTGACAAAGAAGATGAGTGAGCGATATAGCTCAATAGATATCTTCCTTTAGTCACTCTATCTTTCCTTTGGCAAGAGAGGGAGAGAAAGTTACAAGACAATACAAGAGCGAAGCGTGATAATCCGGGGATGCAGATCCTAAATTTTTCCTCTTAGAGCGGGGCTCGATTTGACATGCCGACCGGGGGACAAGCCGTACGGAGGGGAATCTCATTCGCTCTCCACAGGGGCCTCGACTTAAATCTGGAGAAAGAACCAACCAGAAGGACAAGGGTGTGCTGTGATCAGGGTTCCCCTTGGGTTCTCCACCTAATTCCCAGCGGAGCCCAACAGTCTGTAGGTGGATGGTGTCTGAATAAAATTCTTCCCTTGTGGGACTCCTTCTAGTGCGCATCCGCTTCCCAATTGTTCCCTTTCCTTCTCTATCCGTCCGTCACCCTTTGCCGCGTCTGGCTCGGGATTCCTTTCCCTTCCCTTGTCTGGTCCTCCGCGTTTTGTCTCCATCCCGAAGATGTTGGACCCCCTGGAAAGAGTTGGGCCTCCGTTGCCGATTCTATTAAAGGGCTCACCCCATGTTCGCCTTCTTAATTTTTTCCTCTTTCCCCTCTACTCCCCATTCCTCATCCAAACTTTTCATTCATCCTACAGTCCTTAATACATCTATTGCAGCCCTGCCTTTAGGTTAAGCTTAACCACAACCACAACCACAACCACAACCACAACCACAACCACATCCACAACCACACTCCCTTCCCTGTGATACTCAACTGAGGCATTCCAACATGGGAAAAAACTTTACTCTCACTCTCTGCTTCTTCCAGTCTCTTGCTGGTCTTCTCTTCGGATGGGAGCAGTCTGTTATTTCTGGAGTGAGCTTCTTTCCTTTCCTCTGCGCTTTTCTTCTTCTTGTACATTCTTCCTCTGCGCTCGTATCATACTGATCAATTTCCGTTGTTTCTCTCCAGCTCATGCTTATGGGTGATTTCCAACAAAGATTCGGAACATGCACTTCTGACGGCACTTGCGCTGTCGCCTCCAAGCGACAGAGTGTAATCACCGGTATCTTCTCTGTCGGTTAGTACAATCAACCTTTTCTTTTTTCTTTCTTCTCCTTCCTCTTCTGCCTACAGGCATACTTGATCCAGTTTCTGGTTCTAACTTGCTTCTCAATGTTGCAGGTTGCTTCATCGGAGCTCTTATTTCTGGAGCCTTGGCGTAAGTCACAAGAGCTTTCAATTTTTTTCCTAACGACGCGCTTGGAAAGGAATTATACAACTTTGTTTTTTAGTCCCAATTCTGACCTGTTTCGCTTTCCTCTACCTTTTCTTCTTGCCTTGCCTTCTTTCCCGTTCCGTTGTCTTCCTCACAGTGGAAAGATCGGACTCCGAAATGCCAACTTGTTCAGTTTGATTCTCTTCATGGCCGGTATCGCCATCGAGGTTAGTTTTCATATCGTTCTTTTTTTAATCCTTGGAATTTCATTTCATTCCTTCATCCGGTCACTAACCGGCTCTGTAAAATCAAATTAAACAAAAACAAAACTCTTTCCATCAGACCTCTGCCCAGCACACCTACGCCCAGCTCGTCGTCGGTCGAGTCTTGACCGGTTACTCTGTTGGTTGCCTTTCCGGTTTAGTTCCCACTTTCCAGGCCGAGGCTTGCCCGCCCAAGTGGCGAGGAGTCGTCACCGGTTCCTTCCAGGGTTGTGTCACTCTCGGTATCTTCCTCGCCAACGTTGTCAACAAGGGCATGAACACCTATGATGGACCTACCGCCTGGCGAGTCCCTATCGCCATCCAACTCGCCTTCGGTCTCTTCCTCTTCGTCGGATTCGTCTTCTCCCCAGAGTCTCCTTCCTACTTTGCCAAGCGAGGCGAGACCGACAAGTGCCGAGCCGCCATCGCCCGACTTCGAGGAACCGATCTTGATTCTGCCGAAACCGAGGAGGTCTTCCAAAACATTCAGGTCCGACAGCAGCAGGAGGCCGCCCTCGGAGATTCCACCTACCGAGAGTGTTTCTCTCCTAACGGACGAATCCTTTTCCGAACCGCCGTCGGATGCATCATTCAGATCGGACAGCAGGTCACCGGTATCAACTTCTTCTTCTCGTACGGTGCCCAGTTCTTCAAGAACGCCGGTCTTTCCGATCCCTTCCTTGTCCAGATCATTCTCTCTGCTGTCAACTTGGCCATGACTTTCCCCGGAATGTATGTCATGTACGCTGTCGGTCGACGAAACGTCATGATCTGGGGTGCGGTCGTCATGTTTATCGGTCAGATCATCGTCGGTTTCATCGGTCACTTCCTGGCCGGACAGGCTGTTGCCGGTAAGGTCCTCATTGCCTTCTCCTGTGTCTTCATCGCCGCCTTTGCCAGCACCTGGGGTCCCGTCGCCTGGGTTGTCACTGGAGAGACCTTCCCGACCAGGTTGGCCGCCAAGTGTGTCACCATCGCTACGGCCTCCAATTGGGGAATGAACACCATCATCGCCTTTGTCGTCCCTATCGTTACCCAGGAGGACGGAGCCAACCTCGGACCGATGATCTGTTGGGTCTGGGCCGGTTTCATCCTTGCCATCGGTGTCTTCACCTTCTTCTTTGTCCCAGAGACTAAGGGTCTTACCATCGAGAGCATCGACGATCTCTACCACGCCCGAATCCCCGCCTGGAAGTCTGCCTCCTGGAACGCCCAGCGAAGGATAGAGCAGGACGCAGGCGCTCACGACGAGTCTGCCCACGCCCACAAACTCAAGAACATGGTCGACCAGCCAGTAAAGATCGACCACAAGCACTTGCCCGACTCTGGTCATGCCACTCCGTTACACGGCCTCTCGCCCACCAACTCTATCTGAGCGGCATCGGTCTTCCCTGGCTGATCTCGAGTTCTGTTTTGCTTTCCTTCTATTTCCTTTAATACTTTAAAGAATTACATACTAAAAAAGGAGCGGTCGCTCCTGGCCTCTTACTCTTTCCTTCGATGGTCTTTTGTCTTTTCCTCGTCTTCTTACCGTCTGTTTCCTTTGATTCGCGGTCTCCAGGACTTAATGTTTGCCTCCCCTCCCCTCTTCCCTTCCTTCATCCTACAGCCTATCTATCCACGCATCCTTGCATCGCATCGCATCGCATCGTTTTTGTATTATCCCCCTCTTTCTATCATTTCAAAACTGGGAAATTGCATGACTTTCTCTTCTGAACAAACGAACAAACGAAAGCAAACACACACGAAAAATTCGGACGAGGTTATAGTGCATCGATAGCAAAAAGAATCAGCAAACACATAAAATTTGTGATACTGAGCCGCACGTGATCAGCATGCTAGAAGACAAAACATACTCACACTTGCGCCGTCAGAATATCTTTTTTTTTTTCTTTCTTTCTTTTTGTTAAATTCCTTTAAAAAGAAATCCTCTTCCTTCTCCTTTCTACGTTATCCATCCCAGCTATAGAACGAACCTCAACAGGAGGCTCATGTACAACCGAGTTCTATCACTATACAGATCACGACCCGTCCGGACATTAACGTTTCTCCCTACTCGCTCGTTCCATAGATCCTCTATTCTTTCTGCTCTAGATCAATCTAACAAAGATCACCAGTCCGCTGCCGAGTCTAGGAGTTCATTGATAACCGACCGTTCCATCATCCAAACATCCAACACTCATAAGCCGCGAACAATGTTCAACACTACGGAGCGACCGACGATCCCCAAATTCCCGGGCATGACCACGCTCGACAAGGACGCGTTTGATGTAAAGATACCGATTGTGAAAGCGAAAGTGCCGACACGGGCTATGAGGAGCATCAGCCGGAATCCTCTTTTAAAAATGTGGGTCCCTCTGTCTCTCATCCAAGAGTTTCTCAACTTTGTCTGATGCTCTCCCATTTTCTCATGGTTTCTTTCTTCCTCCTCTTCTTTATAGTCCTAAGAACGCTGGAGTGATGGGTAAAGCAATGGCCGTGCTTACCGATGAGAAAGATGAAGATATGCGGTGGATCCCTCTGCCCGCTCATACTAAAGGTTAGTTTCGTTGTGCAGCGTTGCGTTCATCCTGGCTGGCTCTACACACGTAAGATCTCTATTCAGACCTGGCTCTGCTACTCTTTCTTTGGGTCTCTTATCTCGATTGGATTGAATAACCGGACGAATCGATAGCCGACCTTCCCCAAAAGACGCTCGACGCGCTGTTGGAAGTTGCCGGATTTGTTGAGGTTAAGGATTCGTTTATCACCCTTGGTTGGAACTACTGGACCGTCCGTGAGTACAGCATGCTCCTCTGGATCTCATTTGTTTCATGATAGAAGGTTTCGTTGGTCCGAAGTTGGCTACCAACGAATGAAGAGAGAGCCAAACGGAGAGAACATGAGTGATAGATCAATCTGACGGTTCGCTTCGCTCATCTTATAGAGGAAATCATCTCGGCCATCCTTCCTGAAGATGCGGATATGCAGGATGGAATTCCTTCGAGTTTCACCATGACCGGTCATGTTGGTGCGTCTCTTTCTCTCTCTCTCTCTTTCTTGTCTTCCATGTCTCGAAGATATCAGTAAAGGTAGACGCTCTGGTACTGACATGGATAGAGAACCTTCTGTCTTCCTTGCTTTACTGCTTCCCCTGTCTTTTCCCTGACATTCTTATCACTTTTCTACTGAAAAGCTCACCTGAACTTGAAAAAGTCAATGCTGCCATACAGATACTTGATCGGTCAGATCTTGCTCGAGAAGGCGCAGACAATCGAAACAGTTGTCAACAAGTTGGACACAATCGAAGATCAGTTCAGGGTGTTCAAGATGGAATTACTTGCTGGAAAGGATGACTACCTTGTTACCCAGGTATGTTCTTCTTTGCCTTTCGTTTTGTTTTCCCTCATACACCAGAAAATACTCCGCCGTAGATCTGACTGTCGAATTTCATCTCTGTATCGCTCTAGATCGAGCAAGAATGCAAATTCACATTCGATTTTTCCCAAGTGTACTGGAACTCGAGACTGACAAACGAGCACCGAAGACTCGTCGATCTGTTCAACCCAGGAGACCTCGTGGTAGATGCGATGGCAGGTGTCGGTCCGTTCGTCGTCCCGGCCGCAAAGAAGGGATGTTTTGTGCTCGGGAATGACTTGAATCCTCACAGTTACAAGTACATGAGAATCAACACCGACCAAAACAAGGTGAGTTTTGTTCTGACCGAGAGTACATGGCAAGTTTCAACGACTAATTCTTGATTGCCTCTCGTACTCTCTTCTTCTCTCTCTTTCCAAAAAGGTTTTGGATAACGTTCGACTATTCAATGATGATGGTCGAAACTTTATTCAGACGATCGCTTTCGAGGCATATATGTTTCCGTTCCAAGAACTTTCACTCGAGAGACAACTTCTCCATCGGCCAGACCTACCAAACGTTGGCAAGCTTCCCAGTAGCACGGGCTTCCAATCCTCCAACCAAACACACTCGCCAGTAGACTCAGTTCCAACTCGGACCGAACCACTCACCTCCTCTGTCTCCCCCGACCTTGCTGTCCTTCATTCAGAAGCGCACTCGGCCACTCCTCTCACAGATCCTGCCGCAACCACCTCCACTCCCAACGACATCTCCAGCACCGACGTAGCCAGCAAACCTCACAGAAAGACTAAACCACCCAAACCGTTCTATGAGCCAACACAGTTCATCAAACATTTCGTGATGAACCTTCCGGATTCAGCGCTCGAGTTCCTAGACGCTTACAGAGGTTGCTACAGACCTTTGATAGATGATGCTGGACTGACAGAACAAAAGATCGAAATGCCAATGATCCACGTGCATTGCTTCGCTCCGCCTGTCGGAGAGAATGCCCACAGCGACATTCTTCAAGTTCGTTCTTTTCCATTGTTGATGAGCGAGAGGATTCATTTGAGAGAATATAGAGCTGAAATTTCTTGTTCCTTGTCTTTTCTTGTTCCTTCTCTTTCGTCCTTGTGCGTGCCTATCAGCGAGCAAGCGAAAGGTTAGGATACACTATCGACCCGGCTAACGATCCGACACTCTACATTGAACAAGTTCGGTTGGTCGCCCCGAGGAAATGGATGTACTGTCTAGGGTTCACACTTCCTAGAGAGGTTGCTTTCGCACACAATGGGCTTGTTGGAAACCAAAAAGAAAAGGAGAAGACAGGGACCGTGAAGAAAGAAGAGGTTGTAGAAGAGAAGGAGGTTGTGAGAGAAAAGGAAGAGGATTCCGCTCAGGGACTATAGGGACCAAACCGAAACGAAGGCAGAGACAAAGATAAATATGATTTCTCCTTTTATCAATTAGTTTGATTCTCTACAGAATTCTCTTCGTAGGTCCATTGCGCAGGGCGCGCCAAGTGAGAGACCTGAAAACTAGGCAAGACATGCATAAACATAAGGAAGAGCAGGGAATTATCATGATTGAGAGAAGACCTTGTACCGGGTCTTGTAGCCCACAACCCAACCAAACCATCGGGCTGTTTGGTTGAGCAGCACCAAATGTGTTTTTGGATGACTTGTCAATGATAGAAAGAAGAGGAGGACGACAAGAAGGGGAATCATATTGGACTGACCACCGATATTAAGAGCGCGAGCGATGATGGCTGGAGGATCTCCAAGTACAGCGTCGGCCTAGATCCAACCCAAGTCGGTCAGTCACAACGGGGTCTTCGCAAAACAACTAGTTCCTCTTCATTGAAATGGTTCGATAAAGCGGATAAAGGAGAGGGAAAGAGTTGACAACATACAGAATCAAGCATCATCAACATCTGGATAGGGTTTGGTTCGGCGTTTTCTTTGATGCAAGAAGAAATATACCCAAAGAACGAATTCAAGAAGTATTCGTCGAACCTACCGGCTGATGTGCTTATTTCGACGTCTAGGTCATCATCAACCGAGGTATCCGGCCAGAACTATGGCAGTAGATAGAACGTATATCAGGGTATGGGACAAACATCAAGTTTGATCAAAACATAAGATGGATGGACATAAAGGGATGGGATGGATAGACTGACGGTATGAACTTGTCGAGGTAAAATCAGTAACTCCTCCCCAGGGTTGATTGAACTCTGCTTCTCATCACAAACGTAGAGCATCCTTCCTTTCAACTGGAACCATTTTCCGCATCCGATTGATAACACATGGACATTTGAATCAACACCCGGATCCAACGTCAAATATGTGATAAGGCAGATCAGACTCACACATCGGAACCTTTCTTTCTGATACAGGTGGTAATGTAGAGGAGGCGTCGCCTTTGCCTCTCTCGAGTTGGTCCAGTGTGACGATCGACTGATGATCTGACGGATCATCGTGCCCTCTTCTCCATCGATTATCGTTCCAATCGAAGGAAACGAGATTACTCCACCTTCAAAGAACAAGATCGCGCCTGGATGGGTAGGCGATGGTTCTGGGACATGCAGAGTCTGATTCGAGAAGATGAATCACACAATCGGTTCTCATCACAATTGCAAATGAGATTCATGAGGTAAAAGGAGAGTCTAACAGTTTTTGGAAAGAGCCCTTCAAGCATAGTGCGACGAAACGAGTTTGTACGGGTGATAAAGTATGAGTTGAGGACAGACGGACTTGAGGGCTCAACACAACAAAGGTTGCCGTTCTCTGATCTATATGCTCAAATTATCCTCTCTCGAATCGAACACAGGCAATGCTTGGTGGCGCTCTAGCTTTATTTACATTGTATATCAACGCTCTCCCTTCCAGCCGAGCCAGCCGACAAACTTGCCACCAGCACCATCATCATCGCCCCAATCAAACCTGTTGACGGCCCAGTGAGCTTTATCTCCATTAGATGTTCCACTCTGTAGCCAAGTCTCGAGAAAGTCTCCGACGACATCCTCCGCCCGAACCTCCATCACTATACAAATGACAGTTCTGCCTTTCTCTGATTGACTGTCAAATGTTTGAACGAGTCCTTTGATCACACTCGGATTATACACACAATCCAGACAAAGAATCAGATCATATGCTTCGGCAGGAGGAGGCGTAGGGTGAAGCCAATCAACCTCAGCAATCTCAATATTTGTTTCGTTTGGTGGGTAGAGTGAGGACACATTCTGAGAGATCAACTTGAGACAATCAAGTCTAGCGCAGACAAAGAAGAGATGTAGAACAAGTGGAAAAAATTGCAATCAGTCACACAATAGAAGACTCGCGAGACAGGCAAGGATCAGAGATAGAGACTCACTGGTCTGAACAGACCCATCGTCTAACAAACTTTGCCAAGAAAGCAGCTACGAGACCAGTACCTGACCCTAATTCGAGTACGTTTGCTTGTCGGAGTGATTCCGTGTCAAACAGCGGTGGGTGCGGTGAAGACGCAGAAGGAAAGTACAACTGAGGCAGCAGATACTCCAAAAAATATAGGCTATGGTTACGAAAGATTTAGTCCTTAGGTGGGTTCAATCAGTTGGTAAGAGAAAGAAGGATCAACAAAACGCCTACCTCGTTCTCCAAACGACACAACCCGTCCCGCCAGCATGGCCTTTCAGCCGTTTCATGTCCTGCTTGATGTCTACCTCAATTTCTACATCCTTCAGTCTTTGCGGATCTTTCCGAGCTCTACCTTTAGACGGTCTTTTCCTTCTTTCCGTTATCGACGTTGATCTCGATGCTGTGGATCCTAAGAGGCCTGAAGCGTCTGTGATGTCCAGATCCAAAGGTTTTGGAGGAGAAACAACGAGTCGAACAGATATCCGATCCTCGCGATCGTTCAAAATTCCCAGATGAGACTCCTGGCTATCGGACAAATATCTAGACGAAATTGCTCTATTGGTGATAACCTCAAAGGTCTATATCAAGAATTTAATGAAACACAGTAGATGAGTCACCAGGCAAGAAAGGCAAGAACAATTAGTGAAACACGTAGTCAGCTTCGACATATATAGGAAGAGCGGACTTCTTGATCGGCATCTATCACTGGAGTTAGTATATTCAAACGATGAACAAGCTCGGGTATGGTTTGTGTCATCACCGTTCCTGATGGGGAGCAACGGCTATATGCACTACAAGCCGGATGGTAGTGCTTGATAGGGACTGATAAAATTGATGAAATAACCCTAACATTCATACCTGACGATCAAACTTCAGCAAGCCATTCTGCCACACAGCCAATCCCATTAGACCCTTTCCCTATCGTTTCTTTGTCTACCTAGACAGATCTGTCAATAGAACCAGCAGAGGTTCAATCACTCATCTATTTATTAATTTGATCCAGGTGAGTGTGCATGTGTTTGCTTGTTCGATATCTCTCGATCCGATGAATTTGCCGAGACACTTGCTTCCTTCCGAAGGATTTCTTCGTTTATTCGAAATGTCTTCTGGGACTATATGATTTTGTTTCTTCTCGTTGCTTCTTGTATCTGTTAACATATCGTTCACACTCTTTTGCTTGTCTAAACTGAAGCTGAGATATGACCATCATTAGCTAATCTTTTGTTCTGGCTTGGTTGTTTCCCATCTTCTTTCTTTACTTCCCCATGAATCTGTTGAGAGACAGTCCGACGCGTCCCTCTTCTCCTCCATTTCGATCTTTTATCTCTCCAGAGCGACCTCCCGACTCTATCCTGACTCCGGAAATGCATTCTGGAATGCCTGAGCCGAGCGGATCAAATTACAAGAAACGCAAAAAGATCAACGATGACGATGGCGAAAGGTCAGGTACGAGCACCAACGGCGGTGGTAGTCGCAGGGGGAGCGTAGTGCCAATGCCGATGACGAAAGCAGAGAAGGAGAGAGAGAAGGAAAGAGAGAAGGAAAGAGAAAAGGAAAGAGAAAAGGAAAAGGAAAAGAAGAAAGGCTTCAGTTGTAGCGAATGTCATAGACGAAAGGTTTGGTACGTTGTCTATCTTTTGGTTCTGCTATTCTGTATCTACTCCTCAGTAAGCCGTAAGGAGAAATCGTCAACTGACTTCTACTTATTCCGAATTTCAATAGTTATCATTCGTGTTCACGGTTTTTGGATCACCCGAGCCCGAGAGAAACTCACAAGCTAACATGATTCGAGAACATTACATGGTTCGGATTGATACCAATGTAGCAAAAATGCAATCGAGAAACTCCATGTCGTACGTATACCTTCATATTTCTTTTTGTTTGACATATGAGCTAATGTAAAATTTGACCTATCTTGCTCGCTCGCATCATCGCGTTGTGCTTCAATGCTTGTCTTTCGCGCTTCGGGATTCATTAGATCATTGTGTGGCTCGAAAAGTGCCAGACAGATGTCATCCTTTCAGTAAGACTTCTATCTTGTTCAGTCCTCTATCGCATTCTTCTAATTCCTACCATTCTTCACTTATACATAGCTCCTGGCAAGCCCGAGGATGAGCTCCTCGCACGATTACTCCGGATAGAGAAAATCTTGTCGCTTCAATTCCCACAATACAACTCCTCGGACGCCCTTCCTGATTATCCAATCCCGACAAATCATCCGTTCATTACTCTTTCTGGCGGACGAGCGAAAGGAAGCGAAGAGGAGAGTGAGGATGAGGAACTGAAGGAGGAAGATAAAGACAGAGGAAGAGGACGACTTACAAAAGGGAAGTGGTTTGGCGTGGTTCGTATTCTTTTACTTACTTATTCATTTCCAAACCGACATCTTGAAAGTCAATTTGGAACGGTTCTGACGTTCGATTGGGTCGCGTGATCTACACAGAGCGCCGTCCAGTCCATGTCGGAAGCTCCTCTTTTGGACAAAGTAAGCCCTACCTTGCAACCAGATTTCCCTGTTCCTCCATGCGCGAAGAAGACTCAACTGTGTATACGTTTACCCCACAACAAAAAGTTACGAGCGGAAAATACGACAATGAACCTATTACAGGCAGAACATGTCGCGATCGAATTACAATTGGAAGATAACTCATCTCCAGGTAAGTAGTCCTGATCATCATCTAGGGCGTTTTTGATCCGGCCACTCACTGATGAATTCGACCATTTGAATTATCATGCTGTATTGTTCCTGTCGGAAATATCTAGCTGAAAATCTTCAGGTAAGTTTTGTCTGCTTTCTCTTAACTCGGAAGAGAGTTACTGAGCATTCATCATGGTTGTTGAATATAATCTCTCTGCTTCTAGCGCTTGATTACTGAGTGTGGAGTGTCGCCTACAAAGGTAGCAGAACTTGTGCAAGAGCTTCCTCCCAAGGACTTTGCGAACATACGTACGTTTAGACTCTTTCTCTCTGTCTTTTTGGCAATATCAACTCTCGGACCTCAAGGTGCTGAACATACTTTGAGGAAACAGTTGTGGACTGGTTCTTTGGTAAGCTACTCGAATGTTCTCCTATCTATCGGCTTTAGTACTATAATAACTGCTGTCCGACATTCCAATACATCGATTCGCAGCGAAGATAAATTTTACCAGATATCCTATTCATGAGGGCATGTTTAGAGGTGCGCCTTTTCATCCAGTTTATCGTGTCCGTAGTTTGTTCAAATGTTAAATATTTGCTTGCTCGATGTGTACTCCTGTCTGCAGTTTGTAAGTCGTGAGCATCCACATTCGAGGGGACCATCAGCTGGGCGCTCATATTCCGTCTCGTGTTTTGGCACATGAAACTTATATGACGTACATAGCTTATGAGGCGCTATACGCAAATGGGTTGAAGACGGATCCTTCGAACGTTCGGTCGTTACCTCTCGTGTTCATCATTCTTGCTACCGTTCGTCTCTTTTTCTGTTTGACTGTAGATATCTTTGGCGCGTGACACTGACGTGTAGATTTCTGTTCCTCTTCGACCAACATATGATGTATGACACAACTCTATCTAGGCCGTTCGACTCTCACCAGAACATATTGGAGGTGATGACCGGACGCGACGGCTCACTTCTCTTCGATATTATTGGTCAAGTCGGCGAAGTATTCTAATTGCCACAGCTATCCAGAGTGAGAGCCTCGAACTTGTGATCACAAGACTCTTAAGCTCTCGATATTTAATAATGGTTCACGATAGACGACTCACGGTGAGTCGTATAACCTCTTTTTGTCCCTGCTAACAAAAAGAGCCAACAAAACAAGATAGGAAGCTAATCAGTCAGTGACCATTGTTTCATTCTACCCTAGGAATGTTGGAGTCAACTCGGAGCCAGCCTTCGAACCGCTCAGGCGATTGGTCTGCATCGAGATGGTACGAAGCTCGGATTGGAGTGAGTATGCGTTGTATCTAGCTATGCCGCTTTGTTTTGTACACTGACCTTTGTTCGTCCTCTTCCTTTGCGCACGGGTTTCCCTTCACAAAGTGCTTTCCAAACGGAGTATCGCCGTAGGATCTGGAGTTACCTGTATCATGCCGATCGAACCTATTCTCTGATTTTAGGTCGCCCACCTGCCATCTCCGATGTCTACACCGACACGTTACCCCCCTCAAACATTGAGGATTCCGAGCTTGTTCCTGGTGTCGCTCCTGAACCAAGACCGTTAAGCGAGCCGACGCCGGTGTCATACTCGGTGTTAAGGCACAGCCTGAGTAGAATCATCGGAAAGATCACACATTACTTTCAACAACTGGCCGAACCAAGTCATTATAGTGATGTGTTGAAGTTGGATGATGAATTGAATTTGTTCGTCACTGGTCTCCCGGCTCATTTTGAGTAAGTGGAGTCATTGTCGTTTAATTACCCATTAATATAATAAGAGTGCACGCACATTGGTAGTGAGCATTAGTTGACTGTTCTGCTTGTCCGCTCGATGGGTTTGCTTTTGACGGGTAGTATGGAGAGTCCGGACAAATCTCTAGATGGGTAAGAAACCCATACTCATGACACTCGACTCGAACATGCCCTAGAAGACTCACAGATGTCTATTTTCTTTCACAGTGTTTATTCTGCTTTCTTGCCCATGCGTACGTTTCTCTATGGATCTCGGTATCTAATCACCTCATTCGAAACTTACAAGTTGATTCCTTTCTTGGCTCTACTGCTTCAGATCGATTCTTCCTACATACCGAGATTCTATTCGTCAGAATCACTCTGCACGTATGTCTAACTCATTTGGTCTGTGTTTCACTCGTTCTCAGAATGCTTACACTTCCTATTAACATCCCTCTTTTAGCGACCTTGGCTGTTACGAAAGTTAAAGTCGGACAAGTTCCTGGTTTCTCGAAACGCGTGAGTGCACAAGGTCGTTCGCTTACGCTTGTAGTCATTCGATCTCGTCCTTGTTGAGCATCGGGCAACTTTCACACTTGGGTTGATACAGCTGTTTTGAGTCGGCCAAACGCGATTTTGTCATTGTTAGTATCAGCTACCTCTGTCTGCGAGTTGAATTCATCTGAGAACCTAGCTCTGACTTCGCCCAATCAATAGAGACAAGCTTTCAAGAAAGAATCTTCGGTTGATGTCTCGGCCGTTATGGGTGGACGTGAGTCACTTCTCGTCTCTAAAATCCTTCTCACCGTAGCGGCATGCTCATTTTATCATAATCTCATTGATGCTTCTCGGTACAGAATTTCGAGAATTCAATGCTGCTATGATTGCTGGTTAGTTTTTCTGATACGCTCTCATCGCTTGTCCTTGGGTAGAACTCCAATACATCTCAACTCCTTGAAACAGGTATAAGCGCAATCGTCGACCCACACGGTTCTGAAGGCCCGGATATGAGAGGTATATTAGCTACGTTCTTGGATGACCACCCGCCGGCGTCCGCAATCGATCCTACTACCAAAAAAGAACGAAACATCGTGAGTGTCCTTCTCTCGACGTTTTAATCATTCTTTCTTACCCACAAGTTCTCATTCAAATTTAACCTTGCGTATTTTGCTATCCGTCCTTGCATACCAGATTGAAACTCTTTTTCATCGATCTGTTCAATTGCTTAGCAAGAAGGGTGACCCACAAGTCGATCCGGCACGTACATTACTCGACCCAGGGGTCGAGAAGGAGAACTATGCTCGAACACTACTCAATCTCTCCGGACACCAAGCCACCAAGGCCTCACCAATAGCTTCCGCCGCTGCAGCTGCTCATTACCTATCGAAACCGTTGTCTAGCAACGCACCCTCGGCGTCTGCCTCCGGTTCGGGCCAAGGGGGCAATAGCAGAACGAGCCATAGCGGGGTTGGCCCAGATTCAAATTTCTCTCCTGGGGGAAATGGACCAGCACAATGGATGATGCCCAGAGATTCGCCACAGGGTAGCTCAAGGATGGGAGATACGCCACCGAGCGTAGAAGATGAGAGCGCGCAAAACCTACTCGATAAATTTTGGCAGGAAGTAAGTCTCAACTCTCGTTCTCTATATGGATCATCCCACGTTGAGTGGAAAGGGCTAATCAGCTGCCGTTTTCCTTATTCGCTTCTTACAGAACCTGGTTTTGGATACTGTACGTCCACTGAACTAAAGAACATCTAAAATTGGTCGCTCATCTGTGTTATGATGGGATTCAAATTAACAGATGGGGAATCATGAACAAATATTCCCTTCCAATTTACAATCCACGTCAGTGCTGCTCTCCTTTTCTTCTCCTTCTCTATCTTTGTCACTCCGATTCTTACATAAGATAATCCATTGGTACCACCAAACAGAGCTACTGCTTCGCTTGAGTTCCCTGGTTCAGGCGCGAATGGCAACTATGCTAGTGGGACGTCGATGGCCGGTCCATCAAATGACCCACTCGAGTTTGATTCAGACGTTCAGCCAGCAACACCTGGTGATCTCAATTACTGGAACTCGCTTATCGTACGTTTCGTTGTCTGGTCTCTTGTTTATGATGATAGTACATAACGTTCATGTACTCTTTTTTCCTTTTCTCCCAGAACTCGATTTTGACTCAAGGGGGAGACGCCAAACCAAATCCTATGATCACTGGAGAGAACGGCAACCACTAAGAAATCGATCATCTAATATTGAGCTGTATATATCTTCTGACTTTTCTCTCTCCGTTCCTGTCTATTTCCCCAGCCTTTGCGCTGTTTGTCATTGTGGATAATATGTACTTGCTCTTACTTTTCTATAATAATTTTCATTAGAAACTCAGCTTGATAGGTAACTATTTTACCTACATGGGACGCCTATACAATTTTGACTCTCGTCCTTCTTTCTCAACTTTCACAGTTAAATTCATATGTTATCTGCTATGCCGTTCTACTTAAAATTAATATTAAGGCATCCCCTTGGTGAATTGGCCAAGCGGGCTCGATTTCTGCGCGTGGAAGATCAGTTAGTAATCAAATGATGGCGAGGAAGATTTGAAAAATCACTCGACCCACAAGACGTTTTCCAGACTTCTGTCGCTGCCTGACGTCCTTGATCGAACCCATGTCCTGTGGGATTGAAAGAAGCGAAGAAAATCCCCAAGAAGATGTATGTTCAATATAAGCAGATTTGTGCATGCGAGGGAGGCAACTTACCCCATTCCCAAGCAAATTCACCAGAGCCCCGTTGAGTAACATGTTCTTCGAACCGTCTACCGACAGAAACATAAACTATCGGTCAGTATGCTCCGCCCGATCTCAAAGAACACATCAAAGGACCGCGTTGTGAAACCATGGAGACTTACCGAACTTTCCATTGTCCACCTGCTGCAGGTAGCTCCGCAACTGATCCGTTTCCGGAAACCGTTTCTGATTCTAAGAAACGCAAAGCATCCTCCCAGCCTGTAGTGTAGCCAGATTGGAATCGGTCATGTTCCATCGGTCGATGAACGACGTTATCCCAGTACTGGCTATGTGCGTCTGATGGGGTGTAACCAAGTCAAACAGAAAGAGATCAATTTGTCTATACCCATACCCTCGAAGCCAAATTAAGAAGGATGTGAGGAAGAGAAGAAAAACTGACTAGTTGCAGTTTGTCGTCGCTGAGTCAGTAGATCGAGTGAAATCTGAACATTGCCCTTATGTTTGAGTCCGAGGAAGGAAGGAATGATTTCTGCTCGGCAAGCGTCTTTGAAGCACCCTATTTACCCATTGTTTAAACCGATCGAAGAGTCCGATTTCAGTTTCCATCAGCCGAACAGAAACGAAATAATCAGAAAAACGATGAACAATTTGGCTGTCAGAGGTCTATGTGATGGAACGAAGAGATAAGGTATAAATAAATTAATAGATGAGAACGAACAGCCGGCATCCCATCCATCTTGCTTTCGATAGGTCCAGAAGAAATATCCGCTAGTCTTTCCATCAAACACCTATTGCTCAGAGCCAAACATATTCACAAGGTGAATACATAGGATATGTATAGACTGAAGAAGCGAGTTGTAGGAGAGAAACACACTTCAAGTTGAGCGCGCACGAAATTACGTCTCTTAGCATCTTGTTCCCCGCCTTGGGATCCATGGAATGATCCGCTGGGTATTTAAAACATGTAGCAAAGAGTCAGTGAACAAAGTTGGACTTGACGGGCATCGGTTGTCTTGAACATACGGGTTCAGTGCTCCACTCCACTCTCCGACTATCACCCTTCCTCCTCCGTTTTCTGATTTTTGCGCGAGGTCTGTGCCCAAACGACCCGAGAGGTCCTCTCGAATCTCCTCTGCATGCTTTTCAGCTGATTTTGCGCAATCATCCGAGGTGAAACATCGGTAGACATGGGTGTCGAGCAGAGTAAACGACGAGCTAGGGAAGTAAGTCTTTAGCCCACTCTCGAGCTGCCAAGCATCAGATATCATCCTGTTCTCATGATATTGTGTAGAAACACAGAAATAGTTTAGAGAAAGTCGAAAAAGATCACACAGCAAGATGAGGAGGACATACAGAGGAAAATCAGGACCACAGATCGATCGAAGTCGGTTCAAAGTGTCAAGATGAAATTTCTGAAGCTGAGGGTGAGCCTTCGGCTCATTCATTAGCTCCAATCTTTTCGATAACGATGAGGAAGAGGAGAGAAGAACGCGGATCAGATATCACAAGTCAAGAATATAAAGATTGACCGACAGAATCAACTGGCATCGACTCTTCGATCTAAAGCGTCGACAGCAGCGACCCACCCAATTACGTTTTCTACGCCAACTATAGCCCTCAGTAATATTTCCAATGTTCTGGTTGTCTGAGCTTGAAACTTCTGCCGCGTAAACAGTAGAGCCTCATGAGATGCTCCAGCATGAGCGTCTGGGTTTTGTTTACCCGGAACTGCGTGAAGATCTGTTGCAATGGTTATTCTTGTGAGCTATATGATGACTTCTGAGGAGGCTCACTTCTAGGTGAAGAACTAACCGACTAAGACACCTATATGATATTTGTTTGCCCACTCAAACGCTCTCATGATCCTAGACCAGGCGCCCTGAAATACTTCAGCTGTGAAGTCAAACTCTGTATCGTTCACAATAGAGGGATCCAGGCCCGATAAATGGTAGTATGATATCTGCTTTCTCGAAGCGGATAAAGGAGAACTCGGTATCAGCAAAGAATAGGCCGATGAAACCACAAACACAAAGTCACAAAGAAGCAGCAAAAGTGAGACGAACGGGCAACCGAACCGAGTTGATTCCTCTCTGGGCCAGAAACTCAAAGTCATTCTCGACGATCCACGTATCCCAATGATGTTCAAGCTTCCTTCTAGTTTCATCTTTCGATCTACCTGATTTACAGATATCAAGATCGGATTCTCCTAATGATTAAGAAAGATCTCGAGGTCGTTAGAGCTTCTTTCGGTCAATATGCACATCGAACACGAATGGAAAAGAAGCACATACCAGGAGGAGCAGCTCCTTCGAATGGACTACCTGAAATCCATCTTTCAAGCGTGAACCAAGAACCTATGGTACAAAACGTCCAGACGTACATATTGAATAAGCCTATACTATTGGCTTTCTACAGCGAAGAGTGATGGGTTTCACCTAGATTGACTCCCGCCCAGAATCTGATCGCATGGGTTGCAATATGTCATCAGATCATACTCCTTACGAGGCGAATGACGGTGACAAAAGAAACGGAGAGTAACCTGTATCTCATGATCTCGCTCCTTGACCCATTTCCGATAAGAATTCTTCCTCCAACTTTTGATCCGGACTGGAGGAAACTTTGTTGCTGCTGTTGGCTGTCAATGTGCTCACCTGAGGACGATGGTCCTGTGGTCTTGGAATCATCCACTAGCGACTTGAATTTGTCGGATAGCTTTGAAAAGATGGGCATAGAGCTTGAATGAAGTTGGTGGTGGTATGTTGCTACATGGCTCTATAATGGACTGGACAATTTACGTCATCGATAATTCTCGTTAAGCATCAACGAACAGCAACCATAGCGACATATCTCATGTATAACAAGTACGATTCGAAAGGATGTCTACATGTAAGGATACAGCTGGCCGAATGAACTGACTCTAAGAAAAGCACGTAACAATGGATAACAAGTTAAGAGGGTCGACTTCTCAAGCCGCATCTTTACCGATCTGATATACGAACAAAAGGCAAGCGCGACGACCATCAGTTTCCTTTCAGTCTATCCACAAAGAAGGTGCGATATGTAAACGAACCTCGATTCCAGGCTTGGCCCCCAAGGCATCCTTAATCTCCGAGTAGATAAGGAATTGACCAGAAACCAATCCAGCGGCTGTTCCGATGGATTTCCTCCCAATCAGCTCTTGAACAAGGATAGCAAAATACCAACAGTCTGAGAGAAACAATACATACTCATCAGCATCCTGGGTCCGAGACCTGCGAATAGTCCCGCAAACCCTGCCTGTCTGCCCAAGGTCAACAGTCTGCCCAACATAGGACCTTTCGGTCCATCTCCTTTGTTGATCTGTGAGAGAAGAGTGTCCGCAGGCTGGCAACGAACAAAGATCAAATGCAGATAGACAAGATAAATCATCATTCAGTTCAACGGACAACGCCACTGAGAGAGACAGATAGGTACAAGAGAAGAGATAAGCTTACGTGAGAGAGCAAAGCGGCGACAATACCAGCGGTGATACCAGACCCAAGATTGATACCCAATCTCTTTGTGGTAGACAAGTTCTCCTGCTCTTCCTTTGTCATTGACTTGTAAGCGAGCTCATGCATAAACTCGTTCGTCGCTGTTGAACAGTCATAGATGGAGTGTTGAGAAAACTGCCATGACAACTCCTATACTTGCTACGACAGATAACGAGAGGGTGAAGCTCGAAGAACATGTCTAACTTACTGAATTGACCCTGATATATATGAACCGAGGACAGAAGTACATCAGTAAGAATACAGGAAGGTGAGCACAGAATCTCAAGACTCACGATGGTATACGGAACCTGTTTGCAGACAATCGGGATGAATCCAGAATAGAGTCCAGAGAGCCCTTCAGTCGAAGCCAATTTGGTGAACCCGGATACCAAACCGGAAGCATACTGTTATCCCGATTGGGCAAGCCAAAGGAAAGATATCAGGTAAAGACCAACCAGGATAAACGTTGGGTAATGAGTGTGCAGCCAAATGAGAGGAGAGAAAGAAGGCTTAGGATACTATAGCAACATCCAACGAACCTTTGGATTGGAAACCAGCCGAATTCTAGTCGCCTCCAACGGGGTCAAGAAGATATCAGCGAAGAACTCGGAGACGGAAGCTCCGACCAAGTAAATTGTTGTTCGATTGGCAACCGCGGCTTCAGGAGAACCAGCAACTGTATCTCGGGAAGATCAAATTCACGATTAGAAGGTGAGCGAACCAAATGGAACGCGAACAAAGATAAACAAAGAGATGACGGACGATCAACCAGTTTCTTCTTCATGTACTCGTAACCGGCAAACTTGAGACCACCTGTTGTGAGTTTGGAACGACGAGAATTCAACAATGTTAACACAAATCCCTTGCCATCAGAACTGAACGATGATCAAGTGAGAACGTGATGCGAACCTTGAATAAGATATCCTACCGCCGTAGGTCCGAATCTGCAACAACGTACTCATCCATCAGTTGCGGAAGATACAACTTGTAGACTGGACCATGAAAATGGACCGAATGCGTCATCCTTACCCAGTCATCAAACCGGCCGCTCCTTCAGCAGCAACAATCTTTCTTCCTGCGGTGAGCATTGAGTTTCGCTTCAAAGCAGGGTCAATTTGGATTCTCGTCTTGATGATATCGATCGGAGTCATCATCCCATGTGTGCTGCCCAGTAGAACATGTTTGCCAAAGCAGTCAGCTCCCTCGTGAGCACACCATCAAGCGAATCCGCGTATCAACCGAAATAAGAATAGTCACCCAAAGGATGATGGACAAACATGGTGCAGCAGGAAGCACCCGCCAGGAAGAATGTGCTGTAATCCTGACGAGTGAAGTTTGGTGTAAGCGGGCTCTTTGCGGTCTTTGACATGTTGTCTTTCTTGATTCAGAGTAGAGATGGAAGAGGAGAGAGAGAATAAGGAAGAAGCTCAAAGACGAGCATCCTAGATTATTATAATCATTTCAACCCTCGGACAGTCATCTCCGTCCCCGTTACGTCATCACCAGCCTTTCTTATCCGCACTCTCAAACCCGTTATCACCTTCTACCACATCCCAGTAATCCGGAGGAAACAATTGGTTGGCTTCGTTACTCGTCAGATTGGTGCCATCAGATCGCTTCGTACCCTCCCTGACTTCGGTCGAGGATACGACAAAGTTCTGGATGAGCGTGGTATCGACCGTGTTTCGCAAGCCTTTGACCGGCAAGTGCATTTGGAGATCGTACTTTCGTGATTTGTATATAGATAGTAAAAAATGGACCCCCGCCGGAATAGCCGCATCCGTCATGTATGTGATAAGAAGAAGACAGAGATTGAGTTTCATTCTGAATGATGAACGCGCTCATGACAGAATCAAACAGAAAGAGGAGGAAGAAGGGAAACAAGAGAAGTAAAGAGGAAAGCACAATGGAACTCACGCTACAAGCCAAGTTCCATGGTCCGGCTTGAAACCCAGGTCCGACGTCCAACACAAATTGACCAACATGGACCGCTTTATGAACCCACCAGTCCGCGCCGTCTATCTCGTTTCTTGAAGGCTCCCAACAGGCGACCGAGCTTGGTTCGACGTTCTCTATCAATCGAGTGACCGTCTGGCTGATCGTCTCGTGCATCCTTCTGACCTGAGTCCATATCTTGCGGTACATTGTCATCTGCAGACCACTCAAATCGGACGCAAACAAAGACTCTGGAGCAGATGTCTCTCCAGGATTACACCGAGTGTAGGTTTTGATCAAGAATTGATATGGTATCACAGTACGAGCAGGAAAGCCAGCTACGAATGGGAGAGAAAACTAGTCGGTCAGACAGACAGACAGACAGACAGACAGAGTGATGTCAAATAATAATAATAATAATCAAAGTTCGTGAAATCAGTATACCAATTGTCGCAACATGTCTTTCTTTCTCTGCACGAGCAATATTCACCTGAATATGGAGCCTTCCCTTATTCGAAAACATGTTTTGTCGTAGAGTTTCCACTACCTCGTATGTCTTCCATCGATCAGGAGGAGCGCCAAGTGGATCAGCTGGGTCCATCCAGAGTTTGGTCAGAGGTAGTTCCAGAGGAAGAGGGATGTCTGATCGGAACGCAACGGATGGTGGCATATATACAAACGGAAGAGTAGACCTGACGATGACCAACAAAGTGTTAGATCTTCGGAAAGAAAGATAGTGGCGCATTTACGAGTAACCGACTGAGGGAGCAATCAAAAGACTCGTATGTACCTCTCATTCTTCTTCAAAAGCTTGGGTTTGCTTCCGGTGACCTTGATGAAATCTAGGCGAGACCAGTTCTCGTAGGATGAGACCAAGAACGGAGAAGACGTTCTGCGAGGAGAAAAGAGAAAGAACTCTATACCGACAAGTAATCTTTGCCACTGCATCCCCTTTGTTCATTGTGTTTCCTGGTGCTTTTTCAAACCCTAGAGGCCATGTACCTCCTCGAAAGCTGGGCGGAAGAAACTTTCCAACAGATACCTGATCTGCAGCGGAGGGAATTACGAACTTGAACGGAATAGAGATAGTGTCAAGAGCATGAATCTGAGTGCTCAGAGAGTCTGAGGACCATATAGTACTTGATTCTCCATACTTAGATTATAGATAACGAGAAATCCACCAATAGAAGATGCATGAGATTCAGTATACAGACAGAGCAGATGATAGACTGTGGAGACTTACAACGTTGACGACCTGGTATTTACGCCCTTGCCTGTAGCTAGATACCTGGCTTCGCTCAAGAGCATCCGGGGTGAATTTTAATCTCTTCAGATCACAACCATCCATAGCTGGACCTAGAAAAGTCACAATGTATCTTACTTGGACACCTCGAACCTTGACCGTTATCTCTGCAATCCCGTTCGACCGACACTTTTCTGGAGAGACATCAACGATGCCGGAGACGATCGAGCCACAGGTGAATATGTTACGTTGATCAGGAAACGAGACGCCGAACGAAGACCCATAGAACTCAGAGACTGATGGGCCGGTGACGTTTGAAAGAGACATTCTCCAACGATGATAGATGCTTGCGAGATGGTGAAATTGGCCGATGTCTGATAGTATTTATATTCTATTGGAATTTGCAGATCAATTTCGAATATGGTCTTAATGAATGGCTATATCCATGTGCTCTTCTCAACAATGGCGATAGACGAGTAGGGGTCGTACAGAATCTTCTTCGGATGGACTCTGAGTAGAAAAACCTGTTCAGCGTCTGTTTCTCAATCTACCTGCAAAGAACATGTAAAGTGTATACTCTAAGCAGCAGTCTGTGCACTTGCGCAGATCAAGACTGTCACCACAAGAGGAACAACCTGACACAGTAGATGTATATACGTAGAGAAGGCCAGACCACGTTGAACAGAAATCAAATGCCATAAGAAAGCGATTACATCAGTCCTTATCTGATCTCAAGCCAATGCTTTCTTGGCGGCATCTCGCTTCTGCCGTCGTTTCTCCAGAGCAGCCCTGTTCTTCTGTTTCTCTCCGAATCCAGAATCATGCAAAGCCTAGGCGCGTATAAAAGATAAAACGTGGTCAAAAATCGGTTACATATAGGCCTCTGACTGACGAAAGGATGATAAACCATTGAAGATTTACCATGGCAGCGACTCGCTTAGCGGTAGAGACTTTGTTAAGAGACTCGAGCACCTTGTCCTCCGGAAGGGTATACTCTGACAATGTAGCGTCTAATCATGGTGGAAATAAGGAACAAATCAGAAGTGTTTGTTGAAGATGTACGAAAGAAGGGATAAAGAACATCGCCAGAGAACTTTAACAGAATAGGAGAACGTACTAATCTTCTTTTCAATCACTTCTACCAATTCTGTGTCTCTCTCAGTCACCATAGTGATTGCCACACCACCTCTTCCGGCTCGAGCTGTTCGACCCACTCGATGGACGTAATCCTCTCCAACCCTCGGGCAGTCCCAGTTGACCACTAGCGCGACCTCTGGAATATCCAAACCTCTACTACCCACGTCTGTCGCTATCAGGACTGGCGCCCGACCGGCTCTAAAGGTCGACAACGATTGTAGTCGTTCGTGCTGTGATAAGTATGAATGGAGTGCGACCGAAGGAATCTCCAACTCAGTCAAGAGAGCCTGGACGTGCGCAGCCGTCTGGCAACGGGACGTGAAGATGATGGTTGACGGCGGCCAGGGAGGAGTCTCGGTATCTTCAGGAACGGTGGTGGTCGCCGACGAGACGGGTGGGTTTCGCTTTCGTTTGGATGAGGTAGACTTGACAGAAGATGTTGGATTCGGGTTTGCTCGAATAAGGTGTTTGATAGATTCCGGAGGGTTTAAGAGCAGGTAGTAGAGATAGGTTTCTCGTATATGAGAGGGTATAAAGAGATAGTGCTGTTTTAATGTGCTGACAGTCGTAGTGCTGTCGAGTACACACAGAGAGGATCGTGTATGTATAAGCCACTGAGAAGAGAAGAACTAAAATGATAAAATTCCAAGGCTTACTCGGACGCGACTTTGTGCACAAATATCTTTTCTTTTCCCTTCTTTGGCTCCCGCTGTTCCAGTGTGCGGATTGCGTCAGACTCTGTGGCAGTGAACAAACAGGTCTGTCGTTCCTCAGGTATCCGGGAGAAGATGTATGCCAGGTCGGCAGCGAAGGTCGGTGTCAACATTCGATCGGCCTCATCTAGCACCTGTTTTCATCAGGATAAGAAATCACCAAAATAACTCGATGGGTCAAGACAAAGTCTGTATTTACGCTCTGTGGAACAGTAATTAGTCAAGGAGGAGATCAAACGTACTAATGTTTGCACCTTATCCAGTCCCCACTCCATTCCACTGCCCTTCAACAGATCAGCCAACCGTCCAGGCGTAGCAACTATGACATGAGGCCTGTTGACTAGCTCCTGGGCCTGGGCGATTACGTCCATTCCACCAACAACCACAGAAGTCTTGATGTGCAGGGGAACACCAAGTACGTGAAATTGTTCGGCGATTTGGAACGCTAGTTCTCTAGTCATCAAGAACCAACCCAAGGAAACGCGATAAGTCATCTCGAATAGACAGAAGAGCCACCCACGAACAGGCCTCGAAAGAAAGAAGGAAATACTCACCGAGTAGGCGTAAGCACGACAGCCCAGATTCCGTATGGATCACGGGAAATCCGTTGGAGGATTGGAAGCGCGAACGCCAATGTCTTTCCAGAACCTGTTTGAGCAAGTCCTATGCAATCTCGACCTTGTGAATGGACGTCATGCGCATGACTAGATATCAGTACCTTCTGAACTTGCGCGCCAAGATAGGATCAGAGAAGACTAAAACAAACACACCGGCAAGGATGGCAGGAATACAACCCTCCTGGATAGACGTTGGTCGTCGAATGGACATTGTACCCATTGCAGCGATCAGCGCGTTCGATACTCCGATACTCGAGAATGTCTTCTTTTTCTTCAAATCTTCGATGATGGAGTCTACTTGATCATCTTCAGCGGCCTCTCGTACTAACGCGGTTTCCTTGTTTGAGCTTTCAGCCGATAGCTTAGAAGAGGAGGGTGAGGATGTGGAAAGGCTCGACTTGACTCTTGATACAGGCGTCCGAGAAGGAATTTTAATTCGAGAAGGCAAAGCCGTCGTGGTGGTTGGCAGTCCAGATTCGGGTTCCGGAGAGGAAGAGAGCTCGATCCTGTTTCGTTGATGAAATGAATGTTCATCTGGAAAATCCATGTCGTCCGTTATCTCTGGGTCGTCATCGTCACTGTCAGACTCAGATTCGCCGTCCTCAGAGGAGGCCGAAGAACTGTCTTGGTCGTCGCGAGCATCTTCCTCATTTGCTCTTTCTGATTTTACTGCAGATGAACTGGCAACGACAGAAGAATCTTTCTGAGCCTTCAGTTTCTTAAGTACAGGCGCCATTTGTCAAGCCGAGTGATAGTCTATGCCGGATGGTCGAAAGTGGAGTAGATAGATTTTGAAGGTTGTGATATTATCGGGTGAGTAACCGCACCGCCTTCTGTCAGAACTCGATCACGTGATAAACATCTGTTGACCAATTCGAGATACTTAATTTCAGAGCATGCCGTTCAAGAACTTATCAGAACGGTGTGCATATAGATCTGAAGAACAAGCGCTAGCGATTGGTTTGATTGTTGTAGCATTCGGAACCCTCTTTGTGAGGCGCTAAACAGTGGTCATCCCAGGCTTTCTCAGGCTTTCTCAGGCTTTCCACAGATGTTAAGATACAGTCTAAGCGGTTGCGCGAGTAGTAGTAGTAGTAGTAGTAGCAAAATCGCCAACAATGATCGGATGTTATCAAGAGCAGTCTCTATTGACATACGACAAGACTGCTCATAAAAGAAGTATGAGAACAACCGACGAGGTTATTCTAAACTTGCTGTTAACACCGCGCGAGGCTGTGATGTGTTCATGAAGCGATTGATTACGAAGTACAAACTGTGGCTGGCAAGATAGAATAATATGATGCTAACAACATCAACCAACACATACGGTCAGACAACCATCTTTGGAAACCAGTGTGTCGAGTTCTGGATACACTATGAACTGATAGCTCTACCATACATGGACCATCAAATATATGGCTTCTACACTGAGACGTTAACAAATCCGGTTCATTGGCTTTTACCGGTGAATCACATCACCTCTGCGCCAAGACTCCAGACACCCCCACTTTTCGAATCCGAGCGTTTCCCTCCGATCCGCTTTTCTTCTTTGTGACAGACGATTGTTCTTTCGTTCATCCAAACTACCACCACCACCACCATCGGATCATCAATAACATGACCGTCTCTCCTCTATCCGACTCTATCACTTTCAAGAAGTCTGGCTTTGTGGCAAAGAACAGGTCTGAATTCCTTTCCGTTATTCGTTCCTCAATCGTTCAGCTAAACAAATACCTCAAGCTGACCTGACTTCGTCATCCAATGACTTTATATACAGATTCCTCAAGTCTGCCATGACCGAGAGGTTATGCTCTTTCTCCCAGGACGACCATGGCGAACGGTATGTTTTCTCCGCCATAAAGGGATGACTTGCATGAAGCCGTCAGCTCAACACAGTTTAATTCCGTACATTGATCTCCTATAGAGGAAGGTCTACTCCCGAATATGTTCGGCTCTATGAAGAGTGGGGAAAAGGCGAGATGTACGTCTTCGAATACTTGTTCTAAGAATGTGCATCACATAGTCTAACATTCATGGAATTTATTTAGTGGTATAATCGTTCTCGGAAACATCCCCATCGACCAAACTGCTCTTGAGGCTGCCGGAAACGTAGTGATCGACCGGCGATCATCTTTCGATCCTGTTGAGAACATGAAGCCTGTTATCGAGGCTTCCAAAGCTAACGGTAGCATTGTCATTGGACAGCTTACCCACGGTGGTCGTCAGGTAACACCAGCCGATTTGGTATTGATCAAATCTCCGTATACATACAACATATGCTGATGTCCTTGCGCTGTTGGAGCTTTGGACTATGTACTAGACTCCTGAAAATATCAACTCGCAGCCGCTGTCAGCATCCGATATTCAATGCCCTTCTTTTGCCGGCATGAGCTTCGCCAAACCTAAGCCGGCGTCGCTTGAGGAGATTGATGCCATTGTCGAGGCCTTCGTTTACGGAGCCGAAGTTCTCTACAAGGCAGGAGCTCATGGTGCTCAGTTGCACGGGGCTCACGGATCGTAAGTTCATTCCGTGGTTCTGTCATGGTCATCTTTGATCTGATATTTATTTGACTTGCGCGCATCTACAGTCTCCTGTCTCAATTTTTGTCCGCGCGAATCAACAAGCGGACTGATGGTATGTCTCGCTGGTCTAAAAAATTGATTGCCATGTTCACCAAGGTCCTTGATATCGCCAATAAACAGATTACGGAGGATCCCTCGAGAATCGAATGAGGATCATCGTTCGAATCATCAAAGAGATCAAGCAGCGAATTCCCGAAGACAAGTTCATTCTGTCTATCAAGATGAACAGGTGCGTCTTTCCAACAAAATCATCAGTTAACTTACAGATATGAAACACCAGTTGTCAGAGCGTTTTGCTGATCGGTTTGTGTTTAAACTGAGAATAGTGCTGATTTTGCTGATGGAGGACTTGCTCCTGAGGAAACTTCCAGTGGTGAGTTTCTATATTTTATGTGGCCGCTTCTACAAATCTATTCTAACACTGCTTCAACTATTTGTATTTTCGTAGTTGCTCAACAACTTGACAGACTTGGTCTGGACTTGATCGAAGTTCGTTCACGATCGTTACTTTGTCTTTGTCGTGAACACCAGCTTACATCTCCCTCTCTTGTCTTCTATGCGCCTATCAGCTTAGCGGAGGATCATACGAATCCAAGGCTTCCGAGCACAAAAAGGAGAGCACGATCAAGAGGGAAGGATACTTCATCGAGTTTGCGGAGAACATTCGTACATCATCGATCTCTTTTCATCTCTCACAACAGAAAGCTCAAAGAGTGTTGATCTGAGAATCGTTCACTCCTCTTCCCTTTCCTGATGAATAGGCCCGCACTTGACGAACGCTGTGCTAACCGCTACTGGTGGATTCCGAGGAAAGGCCGCTATGGAGAGGGCCGTCGCTGAGGGCAGCACGGACAGTGCGTTTCGTTTTGGTTATTTCACTATGGCGTACCCTTTCTCAACGGACACTGACTTTTCCGGTTTTCATGTAACATCACGTCGATCATCATTGACTTTTTGTGAAACAAAAGTCATTGGTCTAGCTCGACCTCTTACTGCTGAGCCATTCTTCTGCAGAGATATTCTTTCCGGCGCGATCACCGAGGCCAAGCCCAACAAAGTTGTCCGTTCATCTTCTTTCCATCTTATTTTCAGGAGAACAGGATTCTAATCACGATACACATCTATTTATTATTTCAAGCCTATTGCCGTTCAGACCGGAACGTCCATCGCTCAGCTTGGAGCGATTGGACATGGAAAGCCGATTCCTGACCTCTCGAATGAGAAATCGTGAGTTCCCTTCGCTCTGATATCATGACCATTCGTATTATCGAGCTCATCGTTTATGCCTTCCCCAGCGCTCAAAACTGTTTGGACGCCGTGATGGGGAAGGCCCCTCCTAAAGAGAAGGTTGATGGCCATAACACCACCGAGTACGCTGGTCAGAAGGAATAATGAGACCCGTTGACCAAAGTTTCTCCTGCTCATTTAGTATTCTATACTGATAATATCAAGCCCGTTTGTGTAGAGCTTCGAACGTTGCTTCTCTCTTCGCTCTTTGTATCGATCTGACTAGATGGTATTTCTCAGTTCCTTTTTCTTCTCATCTTAATTCCTTCTGATTTATTTAATGAGCCCGTATTTATTTTGTATCCGACTCATAAGGCGCCAAATCGTACACTAAAAAATGTCTTATGCTTCATCTTGCCAGACGAGGTAGTCCGGTCGTACAAGACAACGGAAGAAAACATATATCATTATGCGAGAGTAAGAACGACAGAGGACGTAATAGCAACTCAAGTGAGGGATGCAAAAGTATGGAACGTCAAGACCCTACTGGTCAAATTATTTTTTCAGCAAAGAAAATCCCGATGTTTATTACAAGTAGATTCTTGCTATTCAAGAAGGAAAAGGAACCTATGATCCCCCAGAAGGCCGAGGTGGTTTCGAAGGCAGTCCTTCTGGTGGTGCAGGAAGTGTCGATGTCGACGTCGACGATGTAGTAGGATCAGATGAGGATGATGCTGAGGATTTTTTCATTTGAGCAAGTTTCGCTTCGAGGGCTGCAATCTGAGCGTCGGCTCTGATCAGAGAATAGGATATCCAGCACCAAATAAACAACACTCTTGTCAACTTGTTGTACAAAAACGTTGCACACAAACAGAAGAGAAATAAAGAACGAACCCTTGGGGAGCTCGTTGGTTCTTAACCATACTCAACGTTGTTCTCCTGTCGTGGAATCCAGAACCTGAATTCGAGCCGTATTTACCACCGTTCGACGAGAACGAGCTTCCGTCTCCACTTTGCATCTTTGGTATGGTCCAATATTAATTAGAAAGCATCAGGACAAATTGGACAGTTCTTGAAGTAAGTCATCAAGAAAAGCAAACAGAAGAATGTGAAGGAGAATAAGAACAAGGGGAGTTTACCTGGGAAGCGAATGTGACGACCAAGTTTCGTCCTCGAAGCGGTTTGTCATGTAGTCCCGTCAAGGCTTTCATCGCGTCCTGATACGTGTTTATCCGAAGAGTTTACGACAAAGGATAAATATCCAGACATTTCGACAACAATGATGATGGAGGGAGACAAAACGGAGCAAAGTTCAAACTAACTAACCTCTATGGTAGCAAACTCGACGAACGCGTAACCTCTCGGTTTCCCTCTCATCGGTCCAGATTTGTGAAACAAAAAGTCCAGTTTGGCTATCTTGCCGAACCTTGAGAAAATCTTGATGAGAGCGAATCTTGCACAGGTGGAGGTCGGATGTGTTCCAACGAGTTCATTCAACGAGTTTACCACGTCAGAAGAGAGAAAGAAGGGGTTGCGATAGTGTTAGGGCCAACGGTTTTGGGTAAGAAGAAGAATAAAGAAGACAGAGCAAAGAGAGGAGAAACATACTCATCCACAGTGAACTGAAGGTTACCGACGTACAACCTTGTAGTTGCATTCTTAGGTATCTCGGAGGTAGCCATAATTCCACGTTCAAGATACTTGTGGCCAAAGAACGGATGGTGGGTGAGTGAGTGTCGGTTGGAGAACACGATCAGCGTAAATTTCAGATTTGTTATGAAACCTAACCGATGACGCTTCCTCGCTTATCTCCTACGAACCGAATGTCTGAGCCGAACAGACGATAACTAACCATCACCGTACTTGTCAGAAAGGGTATCAGACATCCTAGGTGGACAACCAAGATCACTTTGAAGGGATTCGAAATGGCATTCTTGATTCCATTCCTTGGGCCTCCTATAGCAGAGGCATCTGCCAATTTGGGTAAGTTTCTTTCATGGATCCATGACTTTGGGATCTTGTAGTTTGACACACACGCATGCTAATACATACACCGGATGACCCTCTGACTGGCCTTCTATGTTCATTGTATCCTATCAACTTATACGCATCATAGCAATCGGTATTTCTAATGTAATTCAGGGAACTTCATCCTCGGTATCTATCCAGATTGGTAAAAAGGTGTTCACAAACAATAAAGGATTCAACCTCATTGGCCTTCCCTACGAGCTTCGTGAAAAGATCTTGCTCATGGCACTGGATGAAAGCAAGAGGTTTGGTCTTCTCTGTCAGAACGTTATCAAGTGTATTCGATCCATCCGTCTGACGTTATCTACTCGTCTGTCAGCCTGGTCGTACCTGTGATGCAGCTGATGAATCCGTACGGAGTGACACCCGAGCAGTACGCCGCGCTGGAAAAGCGATCACCTTTGAATCGGTCAAACCCAAAGTACCGATCGGTCATGGACGAGTATAGATCGGCCAATGGGTATCCACTTTCAAGCTGGCGATGGCTGAGAGTATGCAGGGAATGGTGGGCTTTGCTGAGAAAAGAGCTCTGGAAAAGATGCATAGTCGATGGTTGGAATCAGTGCGTAGCGTCCCTCTTTTGTTTAGTGTCACTCCTCTACGGAAGAGCTAGGTAGGACAGTAGTCTAAACCTGGAGAGGAACATTCGCATTCATAGATATCGAGCATTTTTGGTCATGTTGGAAGATCGCGACTTCCATGCCGCTTTATTCATCAGGACACTCAATCTGTTAGACGGCTTCTCCTCCCCCTCGGACCTTTGTATGTCATTCTCTTCGGTCATCTTTCCGTGTATACGCGATTGCTGATGGGACTCATCTGAGGTTACGTCAGATACGATACTAACATCACCAAAGATGAAACATCTGGAGACACTCAACATCCTACCGGTTTACCCAGAGGGCTCTGTGTTTAATCCTTACCTGCCTCCACCTCGGCCGTTCCCATTCGGTATCCATCTGATACCCGTTGGAACAATCCGGTCTGTGACCATCGGTCTACCACTCGATCAATTCACAAACGAGACCACCAGGTGTCATCTTTCATCTCTTCAACTTGAGTTTTTAGGAGTCACCTTGAACCGACCTAACGAGCAACTGCTTGCAGAGCTCGCGAATCTCGTCGGTAAGACCGTCAAGACGTTCTCGGTCAGATACCTGCCGGATCTCACGGTACCGCTGAGAGCCTTTGTAGATCCGGGGGTGCTGATTGGTCCATCGATGAGGTCTTTCGAAAAGGTGGTGATCACTCTGCCCAAGATCTCTTCTTTTGGTAGAATACCTTACCAGAATCAGCCGGAGGCCAACGAATTGGGAGAAAAGGTGGCATTCTCACAGCGGTTGATCGACTTGTTGGATATGGACAACGACGAGCCGTCGTACAAAACAGTCGAAGAAAGTGGCAGATTCGAAGTAGAAAACGACAGAGGCGGGGATGAGAGTATAGCAAACAGAGGAGGTCTCAGAAACAGAACGGTGGTCTATCTAGGAAAGAATCACGGAGAGGAAGAGGAGGATCTGCCGGAAAGTCGACGGATCTGGCCGTTGACCGATGATGTCAAGTTTGGGCGTGTCGATGATCGAATCGTTGTGAATAAGAACGAGCCGAATGTGAGGGAGAGTCGTGTTCGGAGTGAGGAAGGCAACGATGAGAAGAAGAAGACACCGGACAAGAAGGATGATTCTTGGGAACGACAGACTAATCTTCGCTTGTTCGGCGGCCTGATTGGGATTCGGATGGAGTCCAAGAAGCGATGATATGTGCGCGTGTTGCTCCATGCTCGGTTGTATCCTCTGTACCCTCTGTATCCTCTGTGTCCTCTGCATCCTCTGTATTCTTTGTATAACCTTTTCTTGTGTGATTTGTGCACTCTTCATGCTCTGTTATGTCCACATGTTCCTTCGTATCTGTATGTTCTATCGCATCTACATGCTCTGTCATATCTACATATCCATAAGGCTCTCCATCCCAATGAACAGATACATTTCATTGTGCCAAACGGGATGTTTCTCAGCTGCGCTAATCACTCGGTTCTCTTCGGCCCGGGATTCATTGTATGTTGTTGGGTGGTGCTCGACCGGTTCACCTTCTTATCTGCTCACCTTCATCCCAACAGTCGTCTTTGCTTGCTCAACATCAGTACACTTGATCTTTTGGCAAGGGTTGGAGTGTAGTCTTTTGAACAATACATCATAAAGAGGTTTGCTCTGTGTTCTTTCCTTGTGGTTTCGTCCCTGGCACGATGAACCCGATGGCGATCTATGTTCCGCCCTCAACTCCTTCCTCACCTAGACCACTCTCACCACCTTCTCCACCACACACAACAGTGGCAACAGCATCAACAATGACTGGAGGGTTCTACTTGAAGTCTCCGTCCTATCCTTCCACGCCTGCTCCTCATTATCGAACAAACACACATTCGTCTCACTATCCGCCTCAGACGCCTCCACCTGGTTACACTCATCCTTTGGCTTCGCACTCACATCCACCCCTGACGAACCGTCAACAGGGACAACGTCATGGACATTCACGATCAAACTCTAATTCGAGTATCTTTCATTCATATCAGTACCATCACAACCAACCTCATCCCTATTCGTTCCCATCGACATCGATGATAGACCCTGCGCTAAGCCCGGGCGGCTTGACAGGTTTAGATCTCGATTCGGTCCATCCTGATAGACAGGTCGTCTATCTTGATAGGCTCGACGTATCAGAGCTTTCAAGAGCGCTGCGGAGAGCGAGAGCTGGCATGGGGTATCAACAACTCGACGGAGACGATGAAGAGATCGAACAGGTCACAGAAGGAGAAAGGGACGAAGGTCTACCTAGTTATAGATCCAGAGCTAGGGGTGGTACGTCTCCGATGTTTTCTTCTTGTTTCTTCCTGCTGTTGTCTCTGTTTCTGATCGGAGAGTGTCCGACCTTGCGTTCATCTTCCGTTTTTGCTTGTGGAATCTTTTTTCTACTTTCCTCACAGCATACGGCCCCTCCAGATCGGTCCTTCTCGCTCCGTTCTCGACCACTCTCTCCCATCCTCCTCTTTCATCTTCGGTTCTATCCGAAGATACCTGTTGGCCTAACCCTAACCATATCAGTTCGCCCGGCCTCCCATCCGGCCCATCCAGACGAGCATCGTGTCTTCCTTCTGTTCAAACCGGCCCGTTCTTCACAGACGGATCTACTCCAACCGTCTGTCCGTTGGAAGACGCCCATCGGTCGGGCGAGATTGATCTCGGGGATGGAGATCGAGATGCAGAGGAGGAGGACGTCAGGGTTGGTGTATCCTGGGTCCTTTGGGGACTGGGTGTCGGGCTGGGCGTAGGCTCTATCGGTTGGGCTTATACGTCTACCGGCTGGGGGTGAGCATCCAGATCGAGTCTGGCTCTGAGTATTGAGCTGAGTGTTGAACTGAGTTAGACCAAGGTAGAAACTCTGTTCTTTCTTTTGTAGGGAGAATTTCTATATGCATTTGACTATTGTATCTATAGCGTTGTATCACATAGCAATTTGATGGAGAACGTCCGTAAAGACTGTAACGAGAGCATTCCTCATCGGTATAAGAATCAAGAGACGAGACGACACTAGACTAGGCTTCTTGGAACTTATGAAGGCAGAAATACATCTAAACAAACTGTACAAACAAGAGGATTAGATGGGAAGCTCTAATGATAATAATGATAATGATAATACGAATCTCAAAGAGGGTCTAACGGTCATGAATGGCAAGAGACAAAGCATCAAGAAAAGACAGAAGGCTATTACCAATCAAGCAAAGTCTTTCCCGGATCTCTTCTCAAGTTACCTCCTCCTCTCAGATGTTCGGGCAAGACTTGGCCTCCTAGAATCGTCTTTTCCACCACGTCCACGCATGTCTTTGGGGTCACTCTACCGTAGTAGAGGATGGAACCCGACGGGAAGCAAATCTGTCGCCGGATCACCAGAAGGGAGCAATAAAAAATTCATTAGTGAACAAGACAAAAGACCAACAAGAAAAAAGAAAACAGGAGAGTAAAGATCGAGAAGGGAGAAGCACGAACGATCATGACACCAGCATATCTATGGCCACCGAGATGGCTGATCTTAAACACACCGACCTCCTTGCTCCCTTCCCCATTCGAACCGGTCTCAGATTTAGCTCCAGCTACTTTTCTCAACAAATCTTTCACCGCCTGATCTCCTCCTTCGAGCGACTCGAGCTGTTCGGAACGCGGGAGGTCGTGTAGAGATTCGCCGGTGGTATCTGCTGTGTAGCCGTTGATGGAGAGAGTCGAGGAAATCACCTGTTCCAGTAAGGTTGCTGCGATATGGCATTTCTTGTCTCTTGTCTTGTGAGAACCTGTCGTCAAAGCGTGTTAGTGGGCAAATGAGGTTCAGTCAAGCGATCACACTTGCAGAGAACAAGCAAAAGAAACAAGGACAAACAAAGCAAGACGACAGCCCTGTAAGGCAAAACCCAACTCTCCATTTCATCCTCTACCACGCCCTGACCTGGACCAGCACCAGCCAACCCAACGGTCGGACTCAAGATTCGATCGTAGAGACTTTGAGCTCCGGGCTTGTCCACGTTTACTCCAGAAACAACTTTGAAATCAGGAAAGACCAAAACGCTAGTCTTCCTCCTCCCATCGTCTTCTGTCGGGTCGTCAGGCGGCTCGACGCTAGAAGCGAGAACGGATAGCTTGCCGGACTCCGAGGTCTGGTAAACTCCAGGGATCTCAGTCACGGCTGGCGTCGAAGAAGACGAGGACGGAGTATTGGTCCGCGTGACAGACTCCAGGTAGAATGCCAACGAATCCTGATCGGAAGAGCTTTTGATGTAAAGTGAGAAAGCAAGATCAAGCAAATTCGCAAGGTTAATAAACCAACTCCGATGAAAAGAACGAAACTTATGAAAGAAAAGGGAGGACAAACATATCCCGAGGCCAGTCCGACTTTGAACTAGAAATCAACGCCAGCCGGTGCATTGATTCTGAACAAGAAGTCAGCCAACATATCCACCTCTCCTCTCTCCTGCTCGAATACGGCACCCGCAGCCAAAGGCTAGCGACTTACTTGTGGAACCCAGCATCTCGCTATCATAGTCGACCTCGAATTTTTTCGGAAAACCGTTGCCATCCTCCTCTTCTTCTCTTTGCTGGCCGTCTACTCTGATGACCTGCCCATCGGTTCCCTTTCCAAACCCGGTATCACATCCATCACACCCGTCAGGAAGAGAGACTGGGACTTGAGCTATCAACTCTTTCACCCATTTTTCGGCTGGAAGTGTTGGTCCCGTGGCCGTTGGTCTTTCGGCTGACGAGCTGACGAACGACTTTAACCTGTTAAGCATGGCACGTATGTGAGGTTCTATGAACAGAAAAGAGATGTGGTTGTTCTGACCAGCCGAGTTAATATAGAGAAGAGAGTTAAATAGATTGGGGAAGTCGATGATTGTCAACCTTTTCCTTTATCTGATGAACATTTTCCCATGCGAACGGCGCGGTCGTTTAATAACACCGCGTCATCCAACCGGACCGGTGCCGAATTAATCATCAAATTGGCCTCATGGAAGTCAAAGTTAAACACATGTTTATGCACAAAGAAACAAAATTGCATGGTAAAAAGAGGATTAATATAACCGAAAGAAAAGAATGAGATTAAGAGTGAGAGTGAGATGGGCGTGAAGTGAGGGTGAAGAGACATATCGATGATTGAGTGAGTGTAAGGAAAGCGTCAAGTATGAATGACCGAGTGCTGTGCGTAGAGATGATAAAAGGAAGAAGGAAGGAAGGAAGGAAGAAAGGAAAGCAAGCATATCTAATTGGATGAATGCATATGCACTTGGATCTCTTAAATGGGTTTATCTACAAAGGAAAGGCGGCCTTAAAGCTCAGAAACCTCAAAAGCGCGCTCTCTCCTTTCCTTCTCCTCGTTCTCTCGCAACCGTATTCTCTCGACTTCTTCCTCTGCGGCTCGGAGGGCCGCATTAGTCTTTTTCTTGTCGAGTTCTGATAGCCAGAAGGAGAAAGAAACACGGTCAGATACAAAATAGATAGCGTATTCAGAGAAAAACGGAGGGGGAACGAACCCTGGAAGAAGAGAGCGACGTTGGAAGAAACGACGTTATCGTCATCCTTCTCATCCTCTGGGATCTCGTTCAATTTCTCCTGAAGCATTCGAGCGTAAGTCTCGCTATAAGTTCGGTAACAACGGTCAGCAGGAATGCAAAGGAAAGAAGATTGAATCAGCAAATAAGCACGATCACGGAGAACAGGCACAGAGTCCTCACCTAAGCTCCTCCATCTTGGCGGCCCGATCCTTCTCAGGATCGTAAGCCAAATGTCTCTTCAACACCATCGTCTCCCACAAGCTCAAGTGTCGCTTGTGAACGGCGATTCCATGGTATTCTCCAGCCTTGCCAGCTCGAACGAAGGTCCAGTATCGTTCTTGTTCTCTACAGATGCACATATGCGTATTGATCCCAACCAAGATCAGTAAGAGAAGAATAATTCTCATAGGTAGAGACAGAGACGCACCGAAGGTCAAGACCAGTGGTATCAGGGATGAAGACTACGGTAAGGATGAAACCAAGGAGACCGAACCAGGTAACGACCCAGAACTTCGTCTTCACATCAGCCAACTATATATAAGTTAAAGGACCATTCAAGTCACGCAAAGAAAAAGAGTAAGCACTCCGTCTGGGGTATATAGAGACGGCAACGGACGAACGTAGTTGTACAAGATTGCAGGAGCCAAGGCTCCCAACTTTCCAGTAGCAGCACTCAGTCCGTGGCAGGTAGCCCGGATGGAAGTCGGGTAAACTTCGGCGGCGAGCAGGAAAGTGGTAGAGTTGGGACCGAACTGGTTGAAGAACGAGGACAAATAGTAGATTGCTTGAAGGCCGTGAATGTTTTCCGGCTTGACAAGGTCGGTGTACATGGCAGCGGCGACGAGGATAAGGATAAAGTCCATGACGAAACCAACGCTCTGCATTCGGACTCGACCATACATCTTTGACAGGCCAAATAAGGAAAGAACAAAGTTAGTGAGTTAGGTCGAGGGTACAAGACAAACATTAGGTCGCACCTTGTGATCAATCATGAAGGCGGCAAGATAGTAACCAGCAAGAGAGACACCGATGTTGATCAAATTGTACAACCAACCATCCATCACAGTCGATCCTCCAGGCAAAAGAACTGAGATGAATGTCCTATGATGCGTTCAAACGGGACCAGTGTCAAACCGTAATCTAACCAGCATGAACATAGGAAAAGGAAGATGAACTGACGATTGGAAGAGTTTGTTACCGTAGAAGAAGAAGTCGTTGGCGAACCAAGTTCCGCACGTTCCAATCATTCGTCCTCCGAAGTGGCCCAGGGCGAGTTTCAAACTGGTAGCATCATAACCGGTGACCGCGCCCTGCTTTTTCTTCTTGTTCTGGAGCTTACGGTCGACAGAGTAGTCTCCATGGTAAAATCGATGGTAGGCTAGCCAGAGGGTCATGACACCAACGACAGCAAACTGAACCCTGAAGGTCCATTGAACGGCGAGCTTGCTGTAAGGTGGGTTTCCTGATCCGTGATGGAAGACAATTAAGAGAACGCTGAGAGTATGAGAAAGAGGTCAGACGAGGTCAGAATTCTGTGCCTTCCTGTCAACGCAAAGAACCAACAGAACGCGACGGACATCAAGATAACCTGGTTGAAGAGTTGACCCCATCCTTGCACTGTAGAGACCGGTGATAGAATCATAGATGAAGTAACGTTCAGTTGAGCTCTCTGAAGGGCGTACAAGCTAATTAGCAAGAATGTAAGAAACCCACTCAGGAAAGCAAGCCCAACGTTTCGTCCTCGGTGAAGTCGGTCATCGGTAAGCGCCTCAGCAGAAACCCCGCTCTTTGCTTCCAAAGCAGAAGTCGACGTCATCGGGTATTCTCCTCCGACACCGATTCCGTACACAAACAAGCACCATCCGTAGCAGATCTGAGGTAGGGAAGGAAGGGAGCAGGTGGCCGAGAATGATCAGTAGAAAGCCGGGAAACAAGGCGAAAGACGAGAACAGAGACAACGAGAGACGAGGACTGACAACCCAACCGTTGAGGTCCACACCCCAACTGGCAGTCAACATGACCAAACCAAGGGTCATGATAAGAGCGTCCTGGACGAGACCCCATCTTCTTCCGACCCAATCACCTTCGAACCCAACTAGAATCTGACCAACGATGATACCAAGAATCTCGAGGTACTCGATAGCGTTGATCCAACCTTTGCTGCAAACGGTATGCTTCGAGAAGCATTGTGGCCAAACGGCAGAGTACAATGGCTTGAGATTTCCGATAGAGAACAACGTTGCTCCCTGATGATGATGATGACGACAACATATGTATGTATGTTTATTAAAAGGACAGACGATGCACTCAACGTTCGTTAGTCCAAACGTTTTAACTAGAAACGTGGGATTGAAATGAACCAAAGACGATCGAGGCAGGAATCAATCGACGAAGTGAGAACGGACCTCAGTGAATAGACCCATTCCGGTGACTACGTATCGAGAAAAGTATGCCGAGAAGGGCGACAAAGGATCCTGTAGGAATATCGAGAGATGTTTGAAATGTATACATGTTTGTCATAAGATACAAAGTGGCATGTCGGAGTATGCAGAGGATGACAAAGTGATGACCATAAGCGGGAATAAACTTTTAGTGATCGGAGACTCCACCTCTAGACTGTGTCAATATGCGGAAGGACAAACCTTCTTGAACATGCCGCCGATCACGGAAAGCTCTCGTTTGGCCTCCTCAGATGACTGTCTGAAGGCAAACCGAACTCGACCTATCGAGTAAACCAAACAGACGGCATTCATTGTCAACGGTTAGGGGAACTTTTTGTATGAATCCAAGAAAAAGAAAAAGAAAAAGAAAAGAAGACAGAGCAACATGAAGCACGACTTACCAGATCTAGGCAAATCAGCCCAGTAGGTTCCATTGTGATAACTATCAGCCGGGAAAAACTCCTCAACCAATAACTCATGAACGCCCATCGGGGTCTTGACACCAGAAGGTTGCCATTCATCCTCCTTAGGCTTTGCCTTTTCCTTCAGCGCTCCCTCGGAAGATGAGCCGGACGAAGATGAGGTCGAGTCGTGGACCGGTCGAATCTTTTCGTCCGTTACCGGAGTACCTAGTGCGTTATGCTCGACCGAAAAAAGAGGGTAACCCTGAGCGTTCCCAATGGGACCTCCTGTACGAGGCATTTTTCTTTCTAGTTGAAGGAAAGAGACGGAGAGAGAAAGTGTGAAAAGAAAGTGTGAGAAGAAAGTTGAACGTCGAAAGTGTTGAGTCGGAGAGGAAAGCGAGAACAAGAAATCTGTGCTATTTCGTTTTTAAGAAAAAAAAAATTAAAAAAAATTAAAAAATTTAAATAAGCCAAAAAAGATCTTCCGGATCAGGTACATCATCAATGCATTGAGCCGATCAGGTACATAGTGGCGGAAGGTTGTGCCTGTACGCAGTAGATCTATTTTGAGAGCCTGCACGCGACCTCACCTCACTCACTTTTCGAGCCCCACGCACGTTCGTCGGATAGGGCCCAGAGTATATTTGATTGAATATATATTTGGCCATCTTAGCCGATTGAAACCTATGTAGCTATCTAAGGTCGATGTGTTTGTTTGTCTTTCGCAGTTTGGATCAGTGTGGGTGTGATTGTTCTATTGCTTAACGATGCGCTCTGTGCGCCGTTTGAGCACACATAGCTCCCACTCAACACTCACAGTGGTACTCTACACCCATCCAAGTCCCTGTTCGGTTGTTAACATATCATACCAGATATGTTCTACTTTAATCCAATATGCGCCCTCGCCTCTCGTAACACAGTCTCTACCGCCTGCTCTACATCCGCTAGTCCGGAGTCCTCGTTGTCGTCTGATCGACCCCCATTGTTGACGGCTTGAGCGACTCCCTTCTGAACAAGCGCCCAGGATTCTGACTCGGAATGAGCTTCAACCCAGCGGACATACTCGGCTTCGCTCCATCCATGTTGCTGGTGAGGCAGAGAAAGCGGCGACCGAACAAGAATATGATGGATCACTACGAGCGCGGGCAGATGAACCGTTCTCGCCGAATCACTCAACAGATAAGTCTCCAGGAATAAGAACGGTCGGAACGCTCGCAAGCAAAGATAGGCCTCGCCAATATCTTGAATCTTAAGCGCGTTCTTTCGGTCGTTTCCGCTAGCGGCCAAGAGGAAGGTACCAAGCGAGAACTCGAGCTCCGTCATATCGCTCGTCAACCGGAGCTTTCCACTCTCGCCTAAAGGCGAGACGATCGATGCATGAAGGACAAATGTCTGGATGATGTATCGGACCAATTCGATTGTCCACTCCTTCTTCAAGGGACCAACGTTGTAAGGCGCGAGGATTCTCATCCGAACAAACGTCATTCGTTCCTGAAGATCCTTCATATACGGACTACTCGCCCCGCCCATCGTCATCATCGATCCATCGGCTTCCTTCCCACCATCAGCATAGTCCACTCGGTGAAGTTTTCCCAACGCATTACTAAACTCTCGACGGATTGCTCCCAACAGGTCGGTCGTATGCTTCTTGTACAGTTTTTCCAGTTCCTATTGAAAGAAATGTATAAGTCATAAGCTCAAGCAAGTAACCACACCTCGAACAGCTCCTCTTGCATTAGATGCATGGATGAAGATGAAGAAAACAAACCAGGATAGATGGTCGGAGCAAGTTCATCACACGTTCGTTGTACTCTCCCTCGATCTTGATCACAGCGGCGTGACAGTGGTAAAGCGCGCTCGTCAGCTGGGCATTTGACGCTTGAGCAGTAGTCTCCGTGGTCCCGGTCATGGTATACGCAGCATTATCTGTGATCAACAGATTATCCATTCTGGTGCGGAACCCATCGATTGCGACCCCAATATTCCGGGCGACACTTCTTAACAACAATGGATCAAACTTTGCAGAATCCAACTCGTTCGTCATCACCCGAGCAATAGCCAGGCCTTCAGTAGAACCAGGCGGCGAACGAATACCTCCAGCAAACGCATTGGATACCACCTCATTAACTCGGCCCGTCGACCGGGTCAGATATTGGTTTTCAAATGTCGAAAGCGATCGAAGTAATAACACAGTTTCCGGGCTGAAAGTGTCTATATGTCAGCCTCTTCTTTCGAAAGCAAAAGACTGAATATAATGAGAGAAAAACTTACCTCTGTTGATTTTGTGTGTAAACTGTATCGGTGAGGACAGAGATCTTTGCGAAAAACTGATGGAACAACCGAAGAAGTCGAGGATATCCTGCGCTGAATGTCTGCTGAATAAACCCGGAACCTATTCGATTTACACAAAAGAGTGACACGGAGGTATCAGTGTTCATCGAGCTTTTCTCCGTATCGCAAACCGCTCGACAAGGTTGACGCACTCCGAGCAGCTTCTTTGCTTTGGGTCTCCAACGTTCGGGCCAACGTCGTCCAGAACGTGTAACTCGGCTTGTTATCCAGCACCTAAAATCATACCAAAACCATCTGTCAGGAGGTATGAAGAAAACACACCAACTGCCCCAACGGAGTCTATCGAAAATATGAGAACAAACCTTCATAGCTTCATCGAGAAAAGCAGCCCCTGTGGCCGGGTCTTTCTTTACCTTTAAAACCTTTTCCAAGATATACACCTAGTCCAAAAGAGATATCGATGGAAACCAAACCATACACTAAATACACCCGACCGTTGAAGAAAATAGATTGTACAAATCGAAATCAAGGGAGAAAAGCCTACCTTTATACAGCACTCAACCATGTCTTCAATTAGGTTGCTCATTCGAGCCCACAAAGCGTTAGCCCAAAGTTGAGCATTCTGCGGAGTCGGCTCGTTCTTTCCAGCCACATTACCAGAAGATCGATATTTATAACCGGATGTATTGGACGGAGCGGAGTCTAGTCAAGAGAAAAAAGCAGAACGAAGAGTAAAAATATTTTTAGACAAAATCATCACGGCACGAATAAGAGAAACTCTACCTTTGAGACCGGCTTCCTTGGCCAACTGAGAAGGATCAAATGTCTTTTTGATTCGGGACTCGACGGCCTCAGTTAGATCTTTAAGTAAAGAAGACACAAGCGATGGTAAAAGCCCAAGATTGAAAGCTGTTTGTAGGGCTGAAGCCAAGATCGGTTGATTCTATATTTTTTAGTTCAGTCGGTCAGAACACGTAAAACGCTTGCTGATGAGTACGATGCTCGACACGTGTAGTCGCGACCAGAAGTATGAATTCGAAGAACGCACTAATTTGGACAGTCCTTTGAACACTTGGTTTTCCATCTCATTGACTAGAGCCTCTTTGGAGACTTGAAGAACAGGAAGATATCTGGTGACTTGGTTGATGGCGGTAAGTGGGATTGGTTGTTCTTCCAATGAAACGGTTTCTTGTTCTTCCGTCGAAGATTTCACAGGGTAGGTCAACAGAGCTTCTGTACGTTCCTCCAATAACCAAACGATCGATCAGTTTATCGTTGGCTTTCGATTTAGACAGCACAGTTTCAACCAAAAGAAAGAAAGCTGACCCATCTCTGCTATACTGATAGCAGCCTTGTTCATCGCTCGTTCTTTCTTTCCCTCTCCTTCAGCCTTTTCCTCTCCGTCAGCCGTGTTGATCATCTCTCCGATTTGCAACTCTAAACGTCTAGCTACAAGGATAAACCTGTGTGTCCGTCGAAGAACATCTTGTGCTTTCTGAAGATGAGACAGCCGAGTGACAGACGTCTGAAGTGTTTGATGAGGAACCCGAATCTTGAGTCGTAATCGCTCGAGAGACAGCGATACTTGAGTCAGACCGTGTCGAACCTGGGTAAGTGAACTCGAGAGGTGAGTTGTCGTAGAAGAGAGCGAGAGAAGGGAAGTGTGATGTGTCGTGATCTATGTTTTCAGAACGAAGATTGATTGTCCAAGTTTAGTAAGAAAGCAAGAAACAAAGAAAAACCCGATCACTGGACAGAACGAAAGAGACCAACTTCTGCTTTCAGCTGCCTCGTCACTTCATCAATTCCAAAGTTCAACCTGGCCAGTGTGAGCGAGATGTCAACTTTAGACTCCCGTTCTCTTTCTAACCCAGACACGTTCGAACCACGTCTACTTCTTGGTCGCAATTCTGATCCAACCGCAGGAGTTAAAGCTGAGGTTGAAGGTGTCGGATCCGAAGGATGATAAGTTTCACCAGCGAGAATGCTAGCTGAGAGCTGATGGGGAGAGAAAGCGGGATGCAGATAGACCTGATGGTCTGATTGATATACAATCACAATACAATCACGGCCAGGAAAGAGGCAAAAGATTGGTGTTCTACAACATTGATCATATTCGGAAAGAGAACAAGACTCCAAGCTTACCTAAGTATGATTCGGACGACATTATGGTTGGTCGTGCACGAACTGATGATGAACAAGACAACGTCTAGAGATGGAGGAAGGAGTTAGAGAAGGTAAACCCAGAGCCGATTGCCACAACACGAAGTCGAAAGCTGTGCAGGCTTTTGACCTCCATACGTCCCGAATGATAAGATTAACCTCTCTTCAGAGTTTTGTTTCTCCTCATTCAGTGCGGTCAATGAACTCGAAATTTAGATAGGAATATGATTCAAATAGCAGAGTGAAATGATATATAACAAGACGTTTACAGAAGAGAAAGAAAGAAACTGCGTAAGTGAGAAGGGAGGGTATCGAACGTCATAGCCAGATGAGAAAATCACTTGTTCTACAAGCGCATAGGGTATATTCATAATCTCTTTGGATCAACATCCAAAGACCTTTTAATTGTTTCAAGATAATGTAGCTTCTATCGGGAGTGATGAACACTGAGGATAAAACACTCAAGGCAATGATGAAGTGTATTGTTTCAAGAGTCTTTCCAGTCTGTCAGACCCCGTATGCGCGGTGAAAAGAAGATGAGCGACATCAGGAAACTATAGAGTATCTCTCATGAAGATGATATAGAGACACACCTGTTCTTCTCGTATGTGACATGATCTAGTTCACGTCTCAAGGAGCTGGTTCCACCAACACGATAAAGAGATATCGACAGATCAGTATACAAAAGAGCAACCTCTGTAACCAAATGCGGGAAGCAAATCAGCTTACGCGTTCTCTAATCGGAGTGCGTTGCGATCGGCTTTCGCCATTTGAAGGTCTCGTTTCATTGCCACGTTGGACTCTGCTCCTGGCAGATTCATATCAGAGTACTACGAAATCCAAAATGTACACAAGGGTGAAATACCATGGGCAGATGTGTCAACATGGGAAGGTTAAGCATAAGTTTGAATGATCAGACGCACCATTTGTTCAAGCTCCTCATTGAAGGCCTTTCAGCATACAATCGTGATATAAGAATAATCAGCTTTCAAATACTTCGCGCGGAAACTCAATCTCATGCTTACGTCGTATAATGTTGCGTTCTCGCTCTTGATGTCGACAAGCTCAAGGCCCTGCCTTTCGATCAAGCTGATAGCTTCCTGATGTGTGACTCGAAGCTCTTCCAACTCCCGCAAATGCTTGATAGTATCGGAAGGGACCGGTGTCTCCGTATTCTGAATAGAGAATATAGGGAAAGAGAGGTGCATGGTCGTCAACAAAGAGATTGCATCAAAACCCTTTTGAAAAAAAAAAATAAGACACGAACTCTGATGGGTCCGGAGCGTGATGAAGGCGGAGTCGATTGGTTCACAGCTCGTGACGGTCCGTCACCGTCAATCTGTCCAGTTCTCAACACCGGTCTCGGACCGTCTTCTCCTAGGCGTCTTGGTTTCTTATCCAAAGAGGGAGACAAACTTTCCATCGATTTTGCGCGATCCCGCTTCAGCATGGTCGTTGGCGAGGGTGAATCTGCCTCGTCATCTTCTTGAGTGACCATTGTCGATTTAGATGAAGGGAGAGGTCGTCTAGGTCCCATTGGACGACGAGATTCCGAAGTCGACAGCGTTCGACTGACCGAAGGTGAGCGTGCATGCTGATTTGATGCAGGAGACGCCACTAAATCGACTCTAGATGAAGCTTTCATTGGCGATGCAGGTCGAATAAGAGCAGGCACATCGCGAGGTTCGAATCCCGATGAGAAAGGTATTTGAGGTGTCTTGTTTCGCACGCACAACGGACTGGCTGTCGCAAACGAAGGGGTTGACGGAGGCCTAGGTCGAGATGAACTACGTGTCGAAACGGAACCTCCACGGTCTGATTTTACAGTCATGGCGAATGACATACGGAGATTTTGAATAAAGTTAGTCAAAGGAAAGGGAAGACAATCGAAAAAAGGGGCGCACCGAGGCGTGAACGACCAAAATCAGTCGACTGTTTGATCTCAACCTGTTCTACTGTCTGTACTTCTTGTTCTGGAGGAGTCTCCTCCTGAACCATATTCTGTCTGTTTTTCTCGGCCAGTTCCAAGCGCTCCGTTAGCTCAACCTCAGAGCCATCCAGCGGCTCGTCTACCGGAACTGGTTTCCGGGCGCTATACGGACTAGTTGATCCTCCTCTGGACTCTACTACCGGACTCTTAGAGCGAGGACTCTTTGAGCTTGGGCTTCTTGACGTAGGAGACTTTTCTCTAGAATGATAATCACTGTAGGTCGTCATTGAGGACATTGTCGATCTTGTTGTCGATCTAGTTGCTGTACTATTCATAGTCGATGACTTTGAACCAACAGACCGAGAATGTCGATGAGAAACTGATCCTTTGGAACCAACAGAGCCAGAACCAAAAAGGTTTCGGGAAATAACATCCAGACCAAGGATAGGTCGTCGGCTGACAGCATGTGAAGAGGGGGTATTAGGGGCAGAACGAGGGTCCAATCGAGGTCGGTAAACATCGTGTTTATGAACTTTTTGGATGATGTTGGAGATAACAGTCGTCGTCGGTATGATTTCCTCTTCTGTATCCAGCCCAGATATCTTTGTTACAATCCTAGCGAGTCCTCCAACGAGAGGCTGTATTTTGAAAAACAACGCTGGGGCTCGATCGTTGTTCATGAGCAACGGAGTCGACATTCCAGATTCATCTACTTGAATCACCACTTTGGATTTTACCATATCCTGCTCCCATTCACCTCTTCTCCAAACGTTATAGAATCCTTTCGCGCACTCCCCTCCACTGCTTCCTTCACCTGCGCCAATGAGTCGCTCCTCTTCGGTACTCGCAAATGCTAGGCTTTTTCCACCTCTAGCACGGATGAGCGCCTGGGCGGCCCAAATATTTTGTACGAAATGATATCTATCAGACGCTATCGATGCTGGATCAATTGAGTAAGGGAGAGGAGGATGAACGACAGTGTATGATCGGAAGGGCCGGTTAGACCAACGGTCGGATTGATCGACAGGCGGAAACGGTAGATAAATGGAGAAGTCTACCAGACCGAGAAAGAGAGGGGAAAGGGGTTAGTATGATGTTTGCTGAATGCTAAATTGCTCTTTTGATTCGAATAATTTGATCAAATGACAGACCTCCTCCACCTGAATCTGAGACAATGAGATCTAACAAGCCTACCAAACCTTTCGAACTCATCTTTCCCGACGAACTATCTGAACTTTCACCCGATCTCTTGTTCGACGACATTGACATTACCGATGAACCCGCGTGGGAAGGCGCAACGCTACCTTTCCAGAGTCGAGCTACATCGTCTAATCCAGTAAGTCTACGACCTGACGCGCCTGCGGATGGTCGTTTAGCAATCAAGATACGATCCGAGAATAGATAGAGTGTCGAGTGAAGGGTGGTGATGTTCCCCAGAGGTGAGGCTGGAGACGCATGGGAACTTGTGATGAACTCGGGCGGAAGATCCTCAACATCCACTGAGGCCAGATAATCTCGATTGTTGTTGATCAATTCAGCCTGTGACAAGCATGGATACCAAGAAAACAAGACAACGTTTCAGTTTGAAGAAAAAAAAAACAGAAAATAGTGGTAGGGGAAGTTTTGATATCCGAATTGAACCAAGGAGGAACACATACCGGGAACCCCTCCACACTCTTCGATAACGCCATCATGACCATCATCCGCTTTGTGTGTGGGTCTTTCTCACAAGTGGCGACAGCGACAGCGATATCTGTAGCTTCCACAAGCTTTTGCCTCTGCGGATCTGACAGGGACATGTGTTTGATCATCACTAAATCCTCCAAGTCAGGTGACAACATCAGATGTAAAAGTCAGTATGTACATAAATGCGATGAAAGATGAAGATTCGCTTGGACATACGTTGCCAAATCATGGTGTAACGAGGTATTCGTTGTACAGGCTCCATCAAAAGTTCCCTTAGACCAACATTCGAGATGCCCTCTGTCTTGTATTTCGAGGCCTGTTGAAACAGCATTCACGAGCCAATGGGATTCCAAGCTCAGAAGTGAACACCTACAAAAGAGGGAGCATGTCTAAACAAAAACGACGTGAGGATAAACTTACAGAAACAAAATCGGCAAACTGTTTCCGCTTCACGATCATATCCGCAAACATGGTCTGCGCATCCTCACACTTGTCGTAATACGTCTTGTAACAGTCAAACGCACGAAGATCTTTGAACTGGATGGATACAAGTAGAGTCGAGGAAGGAAGCGCCAAGGGTCACGTCAACATATTAAACTGACAAAACTCATGATCCATGATGAGGAAAACAAGAGACAAACGTGTTTCAAGGCTACATCTCCTATACCCCAATTGTCTTCTGCGTCTACATTATATTCTTTTCCCTGCAGGCCCTGTCCGATCACACTCTCTAGATCTACTAAGAAAGCCTCGTTCACCTTGATGATGACGTCGATGTTTCCAAAAAGCTGATTCGCGTTATATATCGGAATGATTGCCATCGAAGGATCCTTAGAGAACAACCGGAGCGGGTCGGCGTATGTTTCCTTGAGCGCGCGTAGTCGGCGGACGTAAGTCTGTTCGGTTGACAATAGTTCGGATAAGAGTGGGGGAAGCTTGGAAAGGTTTGGCATCGAGGGAGATGTCTGAGAAGGGGTTTGTGAATTGTACAACATGTTGTCAAAGAGTTAGATACAGGTCTTTTGAAAAGATTGGTTTGTCGACACTGTTCATGGTATTCAAAAAGCTCCGCTCACCGACATGATGTCTACGCTCCCGCTTCTCTCCATTTTTGCTGGAACGGTCAAGTGGGATCTTTCTGATTCTGACGAGCTTCGAGTGGATGCTGAGGGAGTCGATGAAGAAGGAAGTGAGACAGATGGAACAGCAGGATAGGGTATCCCATGTAGCTGATCTCCTAATGTCGACAGAAATAAGTTTGTCTCTGATGACGATGGAAAACACAACCAAGATGAAAGTCATTTATATCAACACGACCTCGGACGGACGGATACTAACAGAGTAAGAGAAACAGGACTATTCGAAAGACTGACCATCGCTTTCCCTTCCATTCTCTAGAACAACGTCGCAGAAGAAAGCTCTCTTCAACAACCTTCCCGAGCCTATGCTTCCTCCGCCGGTATGACCCAGCGTTGAACTCATCTTGATACCTCCTGGAGTTCCTCTCTCCCCACCAGCTGATTGAGGTCTCCGTCCAGACACCGTAGCCTTCACGGGTGATGAACCGACCGGACGAGTAGACACCGAGCCAGAGACGTAGCTAGACCCAGAACCCGTGACAAGTGTCTTTTCAGTCGGAATGCCTGGGAGAGATTTATGATAGATCGGAGAGACGAGTTGAGTATTTGCCGCGGCAAAAGGCGAAGCCGGTGAAGGTGAATGCTGACGGTGATGTTGATGTTGATGTTGTTGCTGTGATGGTGGTGATCTATAGGACGGACGTAAATGGTCATCAGAGTCCGAATGTGTAGACATTTTTGTCTGAAATGGATACCGTCCAATTCAATCAGAACAGGTATAGTAAGAAGCCGGTTCTTTGGATGTTAGTGGAGGAAAGGAGAATGATGAGAAAAACAAAGGAATTTCGTGTTAGAGAAATTCTAGAACTTCATTAGACGAATTTTAGAACGCTCTTCATGTTAAGTCGCTCTGCTTGAGCAGAGTTTCTCTTTCCTTACAGCATCAGAGATGGACAGATGAGAGAGAACACATTGAATAAGATACACAGCAACGAGGCAACATGAAAACACACAACACTGGGAACAAACGTCCTTAATCCCATTCATCGTCACTTTCTTCTTCCTCATCGCTATCACCCATGTTCCCCTTTCTGGTACTCAATGCCGCTGCCAACGCACTTGCAAGATCACCACCTCCACCTCCATTCGAGTTGTCTTCAGAAACAGTCATACCGGCCGCTACTGCTCCTGCACCCACTGCCGCACCACTGGCGACAGCAACGGCAGTCGGAGCAGGTGGAGGCGGTGCTCTAGACGGCGGGAGGGGTGGTGCGTCTCCACCTGATCCTTCTCTTGCTGACCCTCCACTGTTTGACTTTAGTTTCTGTAGTCCTGCTCCTTGGATAGAGGCCAACAGGTTTGCTCTAGGTGCTGTGACTTCTGGTAAACCAAGACTGGTTGTGGGTACCGGTGGTGCAGGTCCAGTCGATGAAGAGGGTGGTGGCGGTGGAGGCGGCGGCGGGACAGATCCTCGAGAAGGCAATGAAGGAGCCATAGGTGGTGGAGCACCTCTACTAGGCGGTGGTGGTGGTTGAGCTTGCTGTTGGTAAAATGATGATACAGACGCCGGAGGAGGAGGAGGCAAGGGAAGCGTCGATGTCGGTCGGGATGGCATAACAGGAGACTGGGCAGCCGTTGAGGTTGTCGTCGCTCGAGAAGGAGGAGGAGGAGGAGCCTTTCTCTTCGAAGTGGGCGCCGGTGGAGGGGCTCGCTTCTTTGGTTCCGGCTTGACAGGCTGTTTACACCGAACATTCATCCATCATTAACGATGATGGTTGATAATTTCGTCAAAGAAAGAGAAAATATCACTCACAGGTGGACCTCCACTTTTTTGCACGAAATCTCGGATAAACCCTTCGTTTTCCATTATTTGCTTTTGGCTGATTCCCTGACTTCCCAGTTGATCAAGCAATGCCTGCCAAGAAGGATCGACTCCTGAAGAGGAGAAGCCTGATTCAGAGGAATAACCCATGTGTGCGACGTGTTTGAATGAACCTTCCGACTACAAAGCGCAAGTTGAAAAGCAGTCCTAGTGGTGAGCGTCTACCAAAAAGAGCTTTAAAAAAAGAAAAAAGAATGGACAACCATACAGGACCAGAGATCAATGACTTGTCGATTTTGCCTCCCTTTTTCTTCTTGACTGATCCGGTAGATGATGCATTGCTCGGCGCCTTTGTCTTTTTCTTGTCCTTGTCTACACATGTTCATCGAATGAGTATGTGAGTTCTGAAAATGCAACGAAGGAAGAAAAGAAGGATAGAACGTACAATACTTTCCACGGGCGTGAACCTTCTTGTACATCTCGCCTGCCTCACCTTCATCCGCAAACACGAACGCGACATTTGTGTCCTGATATACACCATAGACATCGATCCCAAGAGTCAGAAAGTTTAAACAAAAAAGAGGAGCAGAGAGAACCTAGCGAGAGACACATACTTCGCTGGGAAAGGTATGGAAGAATCCTCGGTCCTGGTTGTACGACCACGTAGATGACGACGGCAGCTCATGTTCCCAGATCACGCCTCTCGTTCCCTTCAAGATCCCGTCCAAACAAGATTGGACAAATGCAGCTTTAGCATAATTGAGACCAAGGAGGAATAAAACCAGTTGAATCGATTCACTCACCAAGAGATCAACGACTTTCCACCAGACTCCACCTCGTTGCTTGTCGACCACTAAACAGGCTCCCCCTTGGATGCCGGAATAAACCCATTCGTTCCCATCTTGGTAGAATATTCTAACGACTGTAGCAGTCAGGATTTTGTTTCCAGATGGAATTGCTTTCTTGATAGACGCCTTATCGTCAGGCAGAAGCGACGATGTGGATGGCATTCTTGTGGTTGATTGATCTGACGACCGACCGACCGACTGACTGACTGTTAGCTCTAGATGTTGGTCAGAGATGGAGCGAATACGGTGGTGACGGGAGACTCGTCTTACGTAAACAAAATCCTTTTCTTCTATCTTTCCTTGCTTCACTCTCTACCCACAGTCCTTCTATCTTTAGGTTTCTTATGATATTGAGGCCAAGGCTTGTAGCTTATAGTCTGAGTATACAGCGTTCTGTGTTGTTGTCTTTTCACTAGGAATCTTGAATGTAACGGGGAAAAGAGTCAAAAGGATATAGACATTTAAACAAATATTCGTGTCATTGCATATCATGAGAAAGATGACGAAAGCTTGACAGAGGATATGGTAGATTGAACAGATGGACAAATAAACAAATAAAGGAGCTGTTTGAGAAGGAAGAAAAGATCAAGAAAAGGAAAAGGAAGCAAAAGATAGGGTTTCCTTTTCGTTATTCTACATAGAGTTCTCTCAAAGCAAAAGGTCCTCGAACGGATCCTTCTTTTTCGCACTCTGAGTCCCAGCGTTCACTCCCACTCCAGGAGAAGCCCCGGGAGATATCCCAGAACCGAACTGTCCGTTGGCTGTTCCATTCGATCCCCAGAACCCGCTCGATCCACCAGGTCCAATATCCAAGCTGATCCCTCCTGCGCCACCTGACGGGAGCTGACTGCTGCCTCCTGTCGGAGTAGATGTCACGCCCCAACTCATCTGCGGTTGACCATAGGATTGAGGCTGAGATTGAGCAGGCTGCTGAAACGATTGCTGGAATGACTGTTGTAGCGGCTGCTGCTGCTGTTGATAAGGATTTCGGTAAGGTTGAGCATAGAGCGAACTCAAATCTGCGCCAGCCAAAGATTTGGAATTGACAGAGCCCGAGGCAGAGTTGGCTAGGTTCAAACTTGGCGCTGCCGGAGCGGAAAATAGATCGAGAGGAAGTCCAGAGAACGATGGTGGAGGTGGGGGTGCTGGTGTCGATGTGGCTACAGATGCTGGTGATGTCGATGTTGGTACTGTAGAAGAAGGGACAAATGATTCGGAAGGGGGATCATCGGCAAACGCGTCAAACGAAATTAAAGACGGTTCCGGAGCGGGTGGCGCAGTGAATGTCCTGTTTCGTTGGTGAAAAGTAAGAAGGATCGCTCGATCAGTCGCCTGTCACCGTTTATGATTTGCAAAAGGTCGACAAATGAACGAACGAAATCGCAATGTTTCTTCCTTTTGACCAATCACCCTTCTTGCACACCTCGTATCTCTCAACGACTCCGTTGATCAGATCGTTGATCAAAAGTAACCGATCTATTCATCATTCAAAGATTTGAGAGAGTGAGGTGGTCTTGATGTCAATTAAGATCACATTTCGAGGCAACTCGATTGACTTACCCATCGAATCCGGCTCATCCTCCGTCACTTCGCCAATCCACTTTTGGATCTTCGGTCTGGCCTGCATACATACGAGCGCGACCTGCTGGTAGGCGTCGCCCTCGAGTCCGATCCGTTCGCCCTCGTTTGCACTGTTGAGCATATCGTTTAACAAGATTGCCTTGGCCTGTACTTTGTCAAGCTCCTTTGCAGTCTGCGATCGATAGTCTGGTGCCTTTTCGGGCTCCTGTAGTTGTTTAAGGATCAGAATGATGGTTCAAGAGAACAACCATTTCAAACAGACCACGTCAAACAGGCTAAATCACGTACAAATCCTGATAGATCCTTCATTAATTCTTGCGCTGCTAACAAATCTTTCGGCTTTCCTCGACGAATAAGCTCTTGTAATTTCTGTTTGACATCAAGATTCATAACAAGAGTGTAACATGTTGAGTCGAGATTGCTCAGAAATCAGGTAAGAAAGAAGAAAAGCGGGTTTGCGCACAGCGGACTTCATTTGACGATCTTCTTCTTCGAGCTCTTGAGGTGATTTAAGGTTCTGATTTGAAGAATTAGTTAGAGATTTTCCCAGTGGCACCATTGTCAACATTCCAGTTTGAAACAAAATTTCTTGAGAAGAACCAGACGAACCTCTGTTTCTTGAGATGTCGTACTGGTCGAGTTCGCTCGGGAGTCTTTGAATCGATACCCTGGCATCCTCGTACAAGACAGCTCAATAAGATCAGCCGGTCGGTCGCCAAGTGTATGATATTAACTTGTACGAAAGCAAGCCTTACCTTTGTAACTCAACAGACGATGCATATCCCTGATATGAACCAGGTCCTCCTTCCACTTTGCCGTCACACAGATCGTGTTCTTCCATTCATGGATCAACTAAGACCGGATAAACGACCGACTTGATACTGGTCAGCAAAGCTCGGCTATCTTTCACATGGCAAACTTCGTCATGGAAGATCAAGGATACGTGACCACAAAGCACGCACCTCCAACGTCTTCTGCATAGTATACGGTGGATATACTGGCGGCCGTTCGGGAAACTTCCGAACGAGTTCGTTGAGAAATTCCTTGGTGCCTATCTGAAGTTGAAACGGGTATCCGCAGTTCTTGGCCAAAGTGTCGAGCAACTGATTTGGGCAGAGTGTATATCAAGTGCCAATAGAATCGGTTTAGCAAAAGATGCAGATAGAAAAAACTAGATGCAGAAGAAGAACCCAATGTCGTGTGCACCGAGTGCCAAAGCACTAGACAGACGGGGTGATCTGATGGGACTTGCATGTAAAGCCAATACGGAGACGTGAGGATTCCGATGGTTCACCATTCGAACCACTTCCACGGCGGCCTCTCTTGGTCTGTTTGTCGAACACACCCCAGAGAAAATAAGAAGAGATGATTAAAAAGATCAGCAGCATGAAAAGCGATCGATCGCAACACAAGTCGGAAGACGTGTTCATATACGATGGAAAATCGAAGATCATGAACAGACAAGAGCTCGGGTGATCTGACAAATGGACTCACGTGTTGGCCTTTTTTTCGTTGATGTAGTCGGCTAACTCCAGATTGAGCGTATAGGCCGGCTCTTGGAGCGACGGCTCACATGCCCGCTCTGTGTGTTACATATAGAAGTCAACAAAAATACATGCGGGAGTTGATGGAAGTAACATCAGACCAGATGGACACGAAAGATGAGATGGAGAGGCCGCAGTAAAGAGGACGAGGGTAGAGAGAACGCTTGAAGGAAAATGAAATTTCTTCATACATACCTACTAGAGACTGTACAGGAGATACAGAACCCCAAGTTGATGGGCCTCGAGGAGCATACATGACAGAGAAGGTGAGGTGAGAAAGCGGGCAGAGTGGATGGCTGGTATGTAAGTAGGTTGATGAAGCGAACGGAGGAAGCGGCTGAGGGTAAACTTATCGCGACTCAGCTTATGTCAGCAAGATAAACAGTAATCTAGTACGTATCATCTGTTCTGTTTGCCTATAGATCACTGAGTTGAGTGAGGATGACACTAGAATGGACTGGCGGTGGATATGTGTACATGTATATGAAGGGAAACGTATGGTATGATTACAAACGTAAGGTCTAGAGGTCGTACAAGTGGTGAGCGGTGACAGAGAAGCGAACTACATCTACTGGAAGCGAGGAAATCGAAGAAAAGGCAACGAGGAGCGAAATTTTATCAATCGTCTCTCCAGGAAACCTCGCCACGACCCCATCGTTCGGACCAGATAGCGCGTTTGTGGTAGACCTTTCTGGCGGCTCTGAATTCTCTGGTAAACTCCTCCAACGCTCTGGACTAGAAGGTAGATGAACGGATGAACAGATCAGCAACTTCCCATGCGGGAAACCTTGGTAAAGAACAGACAGAACAATTGGAGACCTACGCCTCTGTCGTTTGAGCCACCGGTTCCTGAGTTTTCTAGGGATGGAGTATCTGCTCTGGAACCCTCGATGAATGCGTTTGCGAGTGCTTCCGAGGTATCGTCTTGATCGACCAGAGCATGTCGAAGGCGCAGGCTTAGGAAGGAAGCCGAGAATCGCTGGTTGTGTGATGTTCGTGGGTTTACATTGTTGGCGTCGTAAAACAGAGCCAAACCGTCAGTATTTGTCTTTTTTCAATACGGAGTTGGATCGAATGTGTTCGGAACACGAGTAACGGACCTGGTATAACGATGCCTGCTCTTTCTCGATTTCTTTCCAACGAGCTTTGAGCTGTTCTGCTTCTGTGAAGGCTGCCAACGTCTCTGATCGGAGTTGAACCAAGGCGGGTTGCATACTCTGGTTTTGTTCTGCGAACACGAACAATGAATCAATACAAGCTTTAGCTAGGGTCCGATACTCGTTTGATAAGACAGACAAACTGAGACATGCACATACCAGCCAACATCTCGTTGTCTTTTGCTACTCTGTTAATGTTCTCGATCTTTTCCAACACCTGAGGAAACGTGTTGACAAAGGCTTCTCTGTAGGCTTCGTCCGTGAGGAGATCGTGCAGATCATCGTTTCTGAAGATTGAGATTTGTCGTCAGAAGAGGACGGTGAGGGTCAAGAGTCTTCTTTTTCTTTATGAAAGAGTTACAAAGAGAAACTAACGAGAGAGACTTTGTCTGCGGGAATGTTTGGAGCAGAGGAGGTACAAACGGAGCTGTCGAGACGGGTATATGCATTTAAATGAAGGTATCGACCGATGATGGTGATGGTGATGGTGATGGTGATGGTGATGGTGATGGTGATATGGATGTGTTGTGTAGGATTGATGACGACAAAGAAACGACTATGGCTAACATCAGAGAACCGTATAGAGTCGAATCTCTCAAACACTACAAAATTTGCCTATCGATGACTACAAAAGACACTACAAGACGTGTAGTCTCGAAGGATATTAGGAAATTTCGACCGGGCGACTACAAAAAAGGTTGGCTTTTCTCTAATGAAAATGATTGTTCCTGAAACTGTTCCTGTTAATGATCCTGTTAATGATCCTGTTCCTAGGCCGTCCCTTTTCATTTCTTTTTTTCTTTCTTTCTTTCTTCTTTTTTTCCCTTCCCTCGGCCAACCTTCTCCTTCTCTATCTTCTATCATCCTTTGGTATACAACAGTCGATCAACCTTATTCGGTAGTATTGGAGCAAACAACAGAGTCCTCACTGAAGCCAAAGACCAACAGACCTTGGAATCACTTGCCTTCGGTCCTCTCGTCACACTTTTCTTTCCTTCCTTTTTGTTCTTTTCTCTCTTCGAATCCATCATCCACCATGTTTGCCTCAACTAGGGCTACTCAGCATCTACACCTTCGTCCAGCGGCAGCTCGGTTCTTTTCTTCGACCTTGGCATCTTCTCAGTCGTCAGGATCCAAGCCATCTCCAGAGCCTAGTAAGCATATGCTTTCTTTTTTTTTTCCTTTCCTTCTCTTTCTTCCTCCTTCGACCAGGAGAGTGGATTGGCTTTGGGGGAAAATGCTCGTGCTTCAGTCAAATAGATGTCTTGACTCTATCTTCCTTGTTCCTCTTTATCCTCTTGATCTCTTCCTCCCTCTGCAATCGACTCGTCTCCCGATCCAGATCCCGAAAATGCTGCCAGCATGGAGTTTGTCCCGCAAGGCACTCCGCCACCGTCCAGATTAAGCAAAGGTCGAGGAGACGGAGGAAAGCCCATCAAGCTTCGTATGTATCACTCTACAGACTTATTCATATTCAAACACACAAAAGTCTCTTTCGATGGCCATCATTCTTCAATACTTCCTAACTAATATCTTCATCCTTCTAGATCCCATGTACTGGAACAAAACTCGAAAACCCGGTCGGTTTCAACCAAGCCAAACAGACGAAGGTCAATTTGACGATGCCCCTGCCCGCTCTCAGAACCGATCGTCTTACAACCGACCATACCGATCTAGTGAATCTCGTCGATCTGGCGACTCGGTCACCGTCCAACTCGACAATCCCGTCCGTCGTCGGATGGAAGAACGAACGCCTCAGGGTCGCATCTCGCAATACTACAACGCTCAAGGTCAGGGAAAATACGCCAGGTTCGGTCCCGGAAGAGGCGGATTCAACAACGCCGGTGGGGAACGGAAACCATACGCTCCCCGGGAAGATGGTCCCGGCTCTCGGTTCGGTGGTGCTGGTGGTGTCCGAGACAGGAAGCCGGTGAAAAAGTCGGCAGCTCCAAGAAGACAAGAGTTCTCCGGTGACCCCTACCGAACTATCAGAGACCTTCCAAAGATGGCACCCTCGACGTTACCCGATCTTCACTTACTCTACCAACCAGACAACATTCTCGCCGGCGAGGACGACGCGCCGACGACAGCCCCTCCAAAAATCACAAAGGGCCCGAAAGCCAATGTGTTTCCTCCTCAATCGGCATTCCAGCGAAAGATCAGCAACGTCGTTAGCGATCAAGTTCCTTATGCCGGGATCAAGATGCTTCGAAAGAAAAACCCGTTGCCTTACCTTCCCGACACGCTGTCTGGGAACCAACCGAGATTGATCAAACAACGCGCCAAAGAGTACGACATGATGGTCTCCCCCGAGTTTGCCGATGTCGAAGGAAACGATGAAAGGATCGACAACGAACGGGTCGGTGGTGATTATTCGAGGTACTACGATCGGCAAAAGCTCGACCAAGATGTCAAGACCCTCAACCAGGGTGACAAGTCTGCTAGGGAGAACGGAAAGGTCCTGGCCGACTATGGAATGTGCTGGAACGGTGATCTCGGGATGAGAGAAAGGGAACTGATCAAAGGGTTGGTCGATGAGTTCATGGGCATGAAGTTGTCAAAGCCGAAGGAAACGGCAAAGTAGTGGGTTTGCTCAGAGGAAATTCAATTTGATGACTGGTCTTCTTTCAACAAGTAAAACCAAAAAGGCCAGATTATCATCCCCTTCCACATTCGCAAGAAAGATCATTCCTTGATCGAGATTATCTGATGGATGTACATGTGAATATATGTGAGAGGTTGAGTGTTGGTCAAAGATACTCTAGACATACACAAGAATCGTCAAATCATTTACTAGAGAAGAAGAAAAAAGTGAATTAATTATTTAATATCAAACCCCTCACGGTCACATCAATCACTCAACCTTCCAACATCTCTTCTCACCTCATACACATTCCAAACACACGCACACACTCACTCACCCATACACATACTAGACAAGTCAGGTTCTTATGTCGACTCCCATATTCAAAAAACTCAAAAAGACGTCGCTTCGAACCCCGTTGTCGTCATCATCAACTCGGGATACAGTTTCTACATCAGGAAACGATGCCTCACCTCTTTCGCGGTCGATAGAGTCCACCGCGAACGCGTCTGTCCTGTCCGAAATCTCTAAAGGAAAGAAAGAGGAAGAGGATGACGACGGAGAGTTCAGTCCATCAGCAGCGATAGCAGCAGCAAAGGCCAGGACGAAAAAAGAAAAGAAAAAGAGACCGGTCGAACGGTTAAGCTTCGGAGGGGAAGAGGATGTATGTCTTTTCCTCCAAAACTTGTGTCTTCATTGACTTTACTAGGACTGGTTCTCTGACTGTATCTCTTTCGTCTTCACTTGACAACGACTGGTGTGCTCTAGGAATCATCACCCACGACATTCATTCCTAAGAAATCCGCCCTCTCCCGCGCTCTCCAACTCCCTCGTCCACCCATGTCGTCCGATTCACCTCTATCCCAACAGACCCCTGCTTCAGCCATCCCTTCATCATATTCATCAAGCTACCTCTCTGAACTGAAAGCATCGACTCCCACTAGGCCTGGTCCACTGCCACCGTCTGCAGGAGATCGAGACGGTGGTGAATACGACGCGATCACCCGTGCGAAATATAATATCACCGCAGATGAAGGCGGTGTGCCTTCGATCCCGACGCAAGCTGCTATCGATGCTGCAAAGAACAAACGATCAAAACTAAGGGCAACCGGTGGAGATAGTCAGGATCAGGACGGTTTCATTTCGATCAGGGAAGGAGGCAGAAACGGAGCGTTGGTCATCAGAGATGAGGAGGTCGATCTAGGAAGGTCAGGGTTAATGAGAGAGGATGATGAATTAGGAGACGGAGCAGATGGTATGTGTATCTCCGTCCATTCTCCAGCCTTCGTCCTTGCTTCTTCTTTCGTGATGCCTCTGAGTATAGTTGTGCATGAACCCAATGGAACTCTTTACCTTTGTCTGCCAACAGAATTTGCCGAATTCACAGAAGCAAACGATCGTATCCCGATAGGCAAAGCTGCTAATAAAAAGGCAGCTCGATTATTGAAAGGAGAGAAGCAACAACTCATCGAAGAGAGGTTAGTCTTTTGACGTGCACACATTCGTCATCACATGTTCTTTTCCCTGACCAATCATCTTGTGTTTCGCTTCCTACTTGATGAACGCATACAGAGAGGAAGAGGATGAAGAGGAGAGCGGCGGAGAAGGAATGGAATGGGAGGAAGCACAGATCCGACGGGCCAACTTGAGAACAGAGTCTGAGGATCGACTGGACGCGTCCAAGACGCCTTACCGAGCAGCCCACAGTAAGATGATCCTATCGAAACTTCTTCATTTTACAGGCTGCACCAAACTCATATATTTTGATTACTTTGCATCACCTCTATAAATCAGTCCCTACGCCTGTACCATTGCCTTCGCTATCAAACGCATCTGCCAGGCTATCAGAAGCTCTTTCCACATTGACCATGTCGCACGCAGAACATACTGCTCGATTAGAAAGTGCGGCTACAGAGTTGACAGCACTGGATCAGCAAGAAAGGGATCTTCGAAAAGAAGTTGAGCGGGTGGAGGAAAAGAGAGAATGGGCGGAAGAATTCAAAGGATGGGTCGAGGAGGTTGGGAAATTCTTAGAAGTCAAGGTCCGTAACTTGTCTAGCTTTCGTATTTTATTCTTCTTTGCTCTCGAGATGGCTGGTCTGAAAACTTATTGAACTTTCAAATTTCTGACTGGACAGTATCCCGAAATGGAAAAGATCGAGAAGGAAAATGTAGAGCTTCTAACGGAGCGTTACCGGATGATCTCACTCCGACGCCTAGAGGATGATTCCGATGATTTAAGTCTCTGCCTTGGTATTCCTCTCGAAGCTTCACCTTCCCTTGTTCCCAAACCGTCGACAACAATGTCCTCATCAACGATGAATACCTTGGATTTGACCTCCCCACCAATGTCCGATATCCGAAACATACGTCGAGAGACCCGTCAAGCTCGACTCGCAAGCTCGACCTCCGCGCCATCGTCACTCGAGACGACCCCGTTTTCATCCCCATCCGACCAAGGATACTTGACCGATTCAACCCTTCCTTCATCCGTCGAATCAGACTATGCGCTTGCCCGGGCCGCTTTGGACGAAAGAAGGCAGCAAGTGTTGAGCGACGTAAGCGCAGTGGATTTGCGAGACCCAGAAGTTGGATTAGCACGCAGATTCAAGGTCTGGAGAAACAGAGACGAAGGTGAGGAGTACCTGAAAGCTTGGGGTGGAGAAGCATTGGTGACCGCCTGGGAGTTCTGGGCTAGATTGGATTTATCTGGTTGGGATCCATTGACGGTATGTTCCGCGTCTGTCGTTTAATATACAAGAGTTTGCCGACTGATTTTTCTTTTTTTCAACGACTTTATATTATCAGTCGCCAGAAACTCTCGATCATTTCCCGTTTTACACCTCTCTCCACCACTACTCCCGTCCGCCTATAGACCAAGATCAGAATGATGATGATTTCATGGAGGATGAAGAACCGCCACTAGGCCCCGAGGGAGATCTGGTGGCTTCCATTATGAAGAACACCGTTTTGCCCAGGTTGACCAGAGTGTTCGAGTCCGGGGGCGCGTTCGATCCATATTCAGGTGTTCAAACTAGACGAGCGGTTGACCTGGTCGAGTTATTGGAGGAAAGTGTGGGAAAAGAGAGCGCTAAGTTTCAGGTAGGTGTCTTATCTATATCTTCATCGCCGTGTTTAGGGCATTTGTCTGACTGTGTTTCCTTTCTTCCTTTAGGCATTCGTAAGAGCTCTTCTTACATCATTCATCAATCTGCTGGAAACTTTGTCGTCCCTAGCAATGTCTTGTAGACAAGGCTCGCCTCCCCCGGCGTTCAACCCGTTATCGTTTCCTTCCCGAACGCGTTTCTTGTCGCGTATATTAAAAGTCATCAAGAATGCGCTCACCTTCCACTTGTACGAGCCGAGTCAGGTTGGCAGACTTGTCGAAGGGCTGGTCGAGGTCGGCCGGGTAGTAGCTGAGTTGGGATGGGAGGAGGAAAGTGGAGGTGCAGAATGGGGAAGGAAAGTAAGAAGTCTGGTACCGGGTGGTCTGTTGAATATAGATCTCGAGAGGAGATTGGAGAGTGGACCGCCCAAGGGGTGGTAGATGATTGAAGATTTTTTTTTGAGATCAGAGAAGAAACATCAGTAAAATATGGCGCTTTATATCTGCCTTCTACCTTCCTTGAGTTGAGAGCATGTGTGTATGTTGTGTGTTTGTATCTTTGTGTGTGTGTGTGTGCGCTTAACTGTGGATGCCGAGAAAGATCATAAAGAAGTGAATCCATCGTTTTCCGTTCATCCTTCAGCATACACAATGTCGGATGGACCATATCTACCTGACGATATCTGGCAACATGTTCTTCCCTACCTAGCTGATTCTCCGTCCACGCTAGCTTCGCTATCGCTTGTGTGTACTTTTCTAGCTAGACTGACGACCAGGACATTGTACGCACATGTCCACCTGGCCAAATCATCGATGACGTACCGGTTGTTCTTCAAAGTGTTCACCTCGTCAACGTATCATCAATCGGGAGAACGAGAATCTCCTCTGAGGTTCACCAAGACCTTGTCCTTGGGTGCGTTCGGAGAAGAGAATGTCTCGGGTCCAGCATCGACGTCAATCCTGACATCCTTGACGACGACTGCAAGGAACTCGACAAAGGTAGAAGAACTCAATCTACCGTCTTTGCCGAGATCACTGTTTCCTCAATTGGAGACTCTCGAGATTGGGTGCACACATTCGGATCAGATTGCATCCATCCTCCCTATTCTGATCACGTTGAACCCGGTTCATGTTCGACTGTATACCTCTGATTCTATGTTCTCAATCGCATCAGGAGACGTGCCCATCTTGACGAAACCACAGCCGATAGAGTTCTCTTTCATTCCGTATTTGACCTGGGTGATGTACAATCGACTGGAGACGGTCTCCATCTCGAACTGTGACGTTCATCCGCCATCGTCATCCGATTACCCGCCATACTACGAATTTCTGTTTCCTTCGACGTGTACTTCCCTCCGGTCAGTCGAATGGGATTTCAGAGGCGCGATAGGAAACCTTCCGTTGTTCAGAGGATTCTTCAGAAATCAGATCGGTCTATGGGATTGGAAGACACCCTTGCGAGTCAGCGTGTGGGTGAGTGAAGAGAGTGAAGCCAGAGGGATGCTTAGAGGAAGTCTCATCTCCGTTCTAGACGGTTTGGTATACGAGAACGGCGAGGGAAGCGAGAGACAGTGGATCGACTCGAGAGTAAGGATTGAGGTTTATATAAACGGAGTCAAGTATGTTGGGTTTCATGAAGTATCGTTCTGACAGTGAAGAGGGATGCGTGAGCGATCGGTATCTTGGATGCAAGGATCATGTCTTTTCTTCAACAAGTTTGAGATCCTCTTGTTACGCCTTGCGGTTATAAGCTGGAGAAAGAGAAAGAGAAAGACACTTGAGCTATCATCGTCTCAGAATGACGACGATGATGATGATGATGGTAATGGTAATGATGATGACAACAGGATGGATCAACCCGTCGAATAATTTCCTCCTTACCATCAACAGTCCGATGGAACATCCATCAACTCTCACCATTGCTTCCATCACCAGTCGTTAGGTTGACCTCGATGGCTCGCGATACGTCCCAGATAGATCCCATGCGAGCTTACAGGGCTGAGATGGATTCTCGCCGAAAGCTCGTTCTCGATAGTTATCTCATTCTCGGTTTCATCTCCTCCGGAACGTACGGCCGGGTGTACAAGGCTCGGCTCAAACCGGCTTCCAACACGTTCGACCCAACATGTCCAACCAGACCCGGAGATAGATTAGGCAAAGAAGGCGAGCTCTATGCTATCAAGAAATTCAAACCGGACAAGGAAGGAGAGGTCGTGACCTACACTGGAATCAGTCAGAGTGCCATCAGAGAGATAGCAGTATGTTTGTTTCTGCTTTGGACCTTTGTGGACGAGTGGGAGAGAGAGAACGCTGAAGAGCTCACCAAGTTCTTCACTTGCTCTTCTCAGATCAACCGAGAGGTTGACCATGAGAACGTAGTAGCTTTACGAGAAGTTATCTTACAGGACAAGAGCATCTTTATGGTCTTTGGCTATGCTGAACATGACTTTCTTGTAAGACTTCTTTCTCCTCATATGTGCTTTCATAAGAGCTGACTCGTTCAACAATCTCGGTTGATACTGGGGTTGGGATCACGATGTGAAGCAAATCATCCATCACCATTCTCAGACACTGCGTCTGCCGATTCCTCCTCCTACACTCAAGTCTCTCTTACATCAACTCCTTCTCGGCACGCTTTATCTGCACACTCACCATATTCTGCATCGAGACCTGAAGCCAGCCAACATCCTGGTCACCAACCAGGGTGTGGTGAAGATCGGTGATCTCGGTCTAGCCAGAGTCAGTAGAGATCCTCTTCAGCCACTTTGGCAGGGTGACAAGGTCGTGGTCACTATTTGGTATAGAAGTCCAGAGCTGTTGTTGGGCGGAAGGCATTACACTGGCGCCATCGGTGAGTTTGAGAAATACTCCACTCTCTCTTTGTCGTTTCGGGAAGAGAATTGAGCAGGAAGAGGTCTGATCGTCTCCATGGAATACTTTGATGAACATGATCTGCTAGATATGTGGGCGGTAGGGTGCATCTATGCAGAACTTTTGTCTTTGCGTCCGATCTTTAAAGGTGAAGAAGCAAAGATCGATAGTAAGAAACAGCTGCCGTTTCAGAAAGATCAGATGAGCAAGATCTTGGAGGTCTTGGGGAGTATCGACAGTGAGTGTTACCAATATCCTTCGGTTCTCTTCTCTCATTCGATCTATCTTACAGCTAACGGTATGTTGATGGTCTTGGCAGAGGAAAAGTGGCCCAACCTACATCATTATCCAGAAACACCTCATTTAGCTCGAATGGAACGGTCCGTTCCTCGTCCTCTGTTTTGATCGGCCGTTTATATACTCACTCAGCATCGTATGTGTCAACAGTTATCACCCTGGGCTAGCACATTGGTACAAGACAAAATCCGGCCCATCATTCTCTCCTAAAGGATTTGACCTTCTCTCTTCCATGTTCGAGTTTGACCCAGAACGAAGGATCACTGCAAGGGATGCACTTAAACATTCTTGGTTCTTGGATGATGGTGGTGTCAGCTCAAAGTATGTCTTTTCATCTGTTTCCTCTAGCTTGCACATGTCTTTCGATTTTAATCTCCTGTCTGATCGTCGTTTCATGTGTAGCGCGTTCGCTTCGTCCAACTTGATCTACCCAGATCGTAGAGTGACGCACGACAACGAATTATCCTCTCAACCTCTTCCTTCTCAAGCTCAAGGTCAATCATCCAACACAACAACCACAGCAACCAACCAAAACCGATCGATTCATCTCGCGGGTGATCCGTCTAGAATTCATAATTCCTCAATTCCTCCACCAGCGCCGCCTAGCGTGATCCCTATGCCAGTCTATCCGGCAAGCTCTAGACCAGGTAGTGGCCTAAGGCCTGGAGTAGGAAGCGTGGGGCCTGGAGGAAACGGAAGCACAGCAGGGCCGGGGAGCGCAGGAAACAGCGTTGGTAGAATGGTTGGTAAGGTATTAGATGGAAGTAGGAAAAAAAGTCGGATCGGATAATTCTTCGTTATGATAGACCGATCAGTGACGTGCACTCTGTGAATTCGGTTTCACGCATAATATATGTTCAACTCGAAGATAGAAACATTCGATCTTCTCTATATAAGAATCAATAAGCAGAAAGACGAAGAGACGCGACAGAAAGTAGAAATCTGAACATCATTTCCTTAATAAGCTTATTCATTTTTTGATAGACAAGCTCGCAGTCCAGCAAGATACGTTTCTGAAATGGCTGAGAAGTAGTATGAATGTTGAGCATTGTGAGGAGAGACAAGATTATGAGCGATCTCATGTGCGAGTGTAAAGTACCTAGAGTAAGTAGACGTCAAGATGGTGTTTTTTTTTATCATGAAGGAAAAAGACACAGAAGTAGTTAAGCGGTTATTTCAGTCCGGTAAACGTTGCGAAGGGGTAAACGAACCAGGATGTCAGAGCCTCATCGAGTTGGTTGTGTCGAACAAGATCAGCATGCCAGGCAAGATAGTATCGCAGGTTCATAAACACTTTATGTGCGTAGAGCACATGAGTCAGCATAGTCCCGCTTGAGTCAATTAACTAGGAAAAGATCATGACTTACAAGAACCGCTCCGATTAAAAGCAATAAGTGGCCCAGATACATCATGGAAGATATGCTGAATCGAGTTACCAACCGGTCCAAACGATGAAAAAACTCCAGTAAGACAATGAAATACATCAACAAAAATAAAATCAAAAAGAGAGGACTCACCAAAGACGAAGCGCTCATCTTAAAGACCTCCGATAGTGGCAAAAGAACTTTTCCGGCGAACGAATCGATATCGCTCTGATGTGTCTCGAAAAGATCTTTTGGATTCTCAACACTTTTGTCGACGTAAAACTGTAGTTTAGACTTGGCATCGTTTGCGACAAAGGCTAGGTTTGTGTTCACTCCTGTCGTATCGCAGAAATCTTTAGTCTCTCGTACAGGGACAGTTTGCTGTTGAGAGACAAGAGTGGACGATCGGTTTCCTCGGGAGGCATTAACAGCTTTTTCGACATTGGATCTAGAACAGGAGATAGTTGAGACGAGCAACTTGCAGAATCAGCAACAAGCCAAAACGCCATGGACTGGAAAATTGACAAACCGGATATCTTTTGTCGGCGTCACTATGCTCGTCTGAGATTTTGGTGAGCAGGTTTGCTTTTCAACAGCGGTTGTTGGAGTCACAGCATTTTCTTTGACCGAAGGCTTCTTTAGTCCGCTCTTCAGCGAGCTGAAGAATCCTTTGGGGCCAGATGTCGAAGGCGACCGGGTAAGATTAGAAGACGGAGAGGATTTGGATAGTGAGGACTCGCCGGATGGCGAACGTATTTTAGAATGAGAATTTGGAGCTTGTTTAGGGTAAGGCTTTTCCAGAAGCTCATTGGTTGCGTTGATGAGATGATCCTCGGTTTGAGCGCGTAGCCTACGCTGGATTTCCGAGGGATCACAGTCAGGAAACAACTAAAAATCAAAACAAAAATTGTTAAGAACTCAAATATGTCAGAGCAAAATCGTGAGGAACAATTATTTTACCTCTGCTAACTCTGCACCCATCACCTTGAATTTTTGTTCTTCTTCGAGACGTAGTTTTTCAGCTGATTCTTGAGCTAATCTCTCAATCTTTTTCTGTTTAAGCACCCGATCCGTTGCAAATCCTCTTCTGCGCTAGATTCCCTCAATTTGACGCCATTAGCCATATCGAACAACGATAATGGTGCGAATTCTCGATGCACAAAAAGAATCTTTACATACTAGAGCTGAAAGAGGCGTTGAGAGAATCGTTGAGAGTAACAAGGCATCCGTGGATCGAGAATGAACAGGGAGGTGCTTGATAAGAGCTGAGGCAACCTCGTACAGCTCAAGATCTATGTTTGAGGAAACAGTCAACCGAATTTTACCACCTTTATCTTTGGAAGCAGCAGCGGAAACAGGCTCAACACTAGTTTTGACCATCGCGCCGATACGTAAGGTTCTCTTTAACTCCAAGTTGCGTACTTCATACACCTCTATAGATTTTCGGAGAACCTCCATTGTGATTGGATGTTGTTTTTCGTGGAGGTAGATAGGAAGTCGCTCAAGAATGAGATGATTTGTTTGAGAAGCGAGGTTGGTATGGGAGTTGGTAGCTCCTGTAGCACTGTAATCCTCTGCAAAGAATGAAAACGAGTTGATTGGTACGATTTACTTTGAATGGAGAATATAAGTTTCATGGGACATTGTGCCTACCTTTCACCTGTGTGCTTAGCTTCACAGACCCAAGTTTCAGATAAAACCTAAAAGCGCCAACTCAGCGATCTTCCAATCAATATTTCCAATATGCTCGGATACACTTACTCTTCGAGGGTTGGCTCTTCAGGAGCTGCCAATATAGATTCTTGGAAAATCAAGTGAATTACTGGATCATCGAGGATCATAATTTCTCGAGGATACGCTAACGTCCAAACGTTCTCTGGATACATAAAACAGTTGACCAGGGTAATTCATCAGTCAGTCAGGTTAAAGTTGGATACATACGTGTAGTCAAAATTGGAGTAATGTACCATATTCTTCATCATCTTCCGTCTTAGAAGCGACCTTCACACGCTTGAAACCGAGAAGTACTTGGTTTGCTGCCATCGATCGCAAGATACTATTAGGTAGGTTGGATATGCTCAAGTTCCTCAACACATCGAGATATCTGTGAATAGATAGCAAATCTATTGATCAAACTTGGATTTGCATACAAAAAAACAAAGGCTTTCTTGACTTACGCTTCAGGGGTACCGGCCAAGTCTAATACGACACGAGGGCTGAAAATGGACAATGCGTCCTTTGTCAACACAGTGAAGAAGGCTGAGATGTTAAATTAGCTCACTCTTTGATAACCATCCTAGCGACTTCTGTAGGACTTGGTTCAGCTTGTACTCCAATAGCTCGGAGGAATGTGTTTCCTTTGGCGCCAAAGTCAACGTAAACGAATCTAGAGGAAGAGTCGTGCTGAAGATCAGCAATGTGGACGAGCACGATTGACGGATGGCTTTACTCACAATGCTTTGTACATTGATGAGCTGCTTGCGTCGTGATTAACGAAGTAGACTTCGCTATTTTCAACAAGAGTACAGAATGAGGAGGAGGTTCAGATATACAAAACCGACATGTAGATCGATCAAGTGAACCCATACTTTGAACGATGAAGCTTGATGCTACCAGTCTTGAGAGCAGGTATGAATGGCACTGCATTGAGTCTTCTCAGTGATGCAGTATCAAAGGTGGATAGTCTTGAGGCCAGATACTGTAAACAATATGATCGTGATCCGGTTAGCTGTGGGCGTGACCAGAATTTCCATGCGGAAGCGCATACTTCAAATATTTCCTGGGCGTGAGCCACAGTCTGGGGAGCCTTACTGATCAACGCATCTACGAGTGCAGGAGCTGCAGGTCATTGTTGAAGTCAGAAGCAGTTGAATCAAGAAATAGGGGTGAGAAGGAACGTGAAGTGTTATAAAGTCAACTTATTTCGCGATAGCAGGTTGTCATGCGAGGTACGGACCATGAGGATCCATATCAACCAAGAGAGGGAGGACCGATATCTCTCGAATCGAGCTAGATATGACAGAGAAGCCTAGAAGCTTAGCTTCCGGGTTTCGATAAACATCTAAGGGCGAGCTCAGAAACGCAGATCCATCCTGTCTAATACACGGAATGAATGCGAGTTTCCGGTTAGCAGATGCGGGGTCTAATTAGATGGAAGAAAAAGAATATATGTAACACAGTCAGAAATGTCGAGAACTTCTTGTGTCACAATCTATCAGATATCAGTAGGAAGAACAGAGACATCAACAGAGAAGAGCTCACAAGTTTGAGCATAATATTTGTTAAAATTGTCGAAGAGAAAGTCGAGAGCAGCATTTCGAACTGAAAGAGTGGGACCAGCGGCCAGAGGCAAAAGAGTGTCGATAGATGGATATTTCATCAGCCCAAGAGAGAATAGGAGTTTGGCTGTTATGTCATTGCAAGTGTTGATAGTTATCAGATTTCGATCTAAATCACTCTCATCAAGTGTACAGAAGACATCAACCCACCCTCATCTGATGTCGATCTCCATTTGGCTTTCCAGTCTAGAATAGGAAGACCAAGGTTTCGGAGTGAGTCTGATGGTTCGTATATCTGTCCAGGTAATGATCTTTTGGTAGATCCTTCTACGGGGAACGCAGCCGTATTTTTCAATCGATTGATTTCAGCTGGTTGGAGGTTCTCTTGAACAGAGACCAGGTATTTTGTCACTGTAAAGATGAGCACAAGACAATGTCAGAAAACCTTATTCAAGGGGACTAGATCGAACTTTGGTCACTAACAGTCCATTACGCTCCATCCACCTGCGCCTAGAAGTCTACTGAATACCAACTGAAGATCGACATGTTTTCGGACTCCCAGCGCAATCAACAGTTTTTCCATGTTTCCTTTCAAAGAAGATCCTTTAGGGAATAAGATTATCCTACGAGATCGATATCAGAAAACACTCAGTGTCTGTAACCTATTTAGTGGAACCGCTTGTAAGAAATGCTTACGGAAGATCCGGAAAGAGGCTGACATTCGGAAAGTAAGCCTCTCCAGGAGGAACCTAGATATTCGATCAGATGTGCGATCACAAATAATGAAGTGGTCAACGACTATCAACTTTGATTAATCCACTAAAGTCAGCCATGAAGCGAGATAGAGCTCACCATTCCAGATTTGGAAGGAACAATCTTCTTTCCAGATAACAAACCGAATATTTTTGCTTGAGTCTGGGCGTTCGCACTTGGCCATGCCCTGGCAACTATTCCTAAAATTCTCTCCGCAAAAGTGGCTGAGACCTCCATGTCCAACTCTGGATCATCTTTTGTCCTGTTTAGCAAATTTTCTAACCAGACTGGAAGGGAGATCTCCTGTAGGCCAAGGGCGAAGGACATGTGCTGCAGATCGAGTTGCTTCGAGATAGCCGAAGGAAGCGTATCCGACGGGAAAGGAAGATCGGATGGTATAACCGAACGAGGTTGATGGAACGTCCGTATGGAAGATAACTGGACAATTTCTGGCTCCCCTGTCTGTTCCGAACCAACAACTTGAGATAGACGGATGGTGAATACAGCATAATCGAGAATCTTGGACCTGAGCGACCTGTCATACTCCGGGGCTTGACTGAGTTCGATCCACCATCTTAGACAATCCACAATTTCCTCCTCAGTCAGGACCCTGCTCTTCAACTCGCCTACAATATCGTCTAAAGACATATCTTTGAGCATCCCCCTCGTCTTCAGACGAGTTACCATCAATGGGGCACCGTCCAGAATCTGCGATGGTACGACGGGAACCTGACGAATAAAATTCGTAGTAGCAGCATGGGGCATCCTGACTTCAAGCATTGCGTCAGCAACACCCTGGGTAGATATTACATGAAATGGTCTAGATCTGCCAGAACATGCGAAAAAAGCAGTCTCCATATGTCGAGATACAACACCAGATGGAGTCGAGGAGAGGAAAGTGAAGAAACGTAAGGCATGGAGTGCTCGAGAAGTGAGGGCGTTTTGAATTTGAAGGGGTGGAGATTCAGTCGGAGATACGCCCTTCCATAAAGAGCGGATCTCTGAAAGCTCTGTTTCGTATACTGCACGACACAGGAAACCTATCATCATTGAGGGAACGAGTCAGCCATAAAAATAAATCTCGAGACGGATCAAAGTTCGTGGCACATTTCGAAACCGTACCTGCGATACATAACAACTGCAAGAGCCAATCAAAAGGATAAAGGATCAGACTATCGCCCCAGGTGCTGAATGAATAATGACAGTATATCTAAAGAAAATGTCAAGTGAAGTCATACTTCTTTATTCCACTGGCTGACATGCCGGTCTACCAAATCGATACTCTCTCTTTCCACAGTAGGTATGAATCTACCAGCTGATAGAAATCAACAGAAACATTGACGTTAGCCAAACAAGACTTTTTGTTGATTGGCATATATTTGACATACATATGTGACCTCCAATTCCGGTCGTCTGTCCTGTGGCGTGTCCAATGAATATCTTTGCGAGACCTTGTCTGATATCGTCGAGAGTTGTGAGTCATTAGAAACCTGATTTCAGACTTGTGCACGGGGCAAGACATAAAAACTCAATATGACCAGACGTACCCTTCCAAATCCGCTCGAAGTCCGTTGAAGATACTTTCTCTCCCTGTACCTTCTTTTTCATGCTCCCCCTCCTTCTCCGCCGCATCCCATTCATCTTTACTCGTCCACACCAACACAACTTTCGTTCTGCTTGGAGGTTGCTTCTTCATCGCGCGTTCCATCTCTCGTCCAAAAGCCTGTGAAATTCCGACTCTGACGTCAGCGCCGATGAGTTTGAGCTCCAGTCCAGTCTCGATCAACTCGAGTGGATTTTTGGATTTAACGTTAGAGGGTGGAGGCTGGACAACAGGTACTGGCGCGGATCGACCGAATAAGGCCGATGAGAGCATCGATGTGAATGAGGTCGTAGGAGCCGCTGATGGTGGCTTGAGGAGCTTTGGAAGAGACGTTGGAGGAGGGGTTGATGCACTGCTGTATATTGTTCTAGGAACTCTTGCAGTGATCTTGATGGCTGTATATGAAGGTGATGTGATTCAGAATCGATCTGATGCTATAAGAAGACAAGGAAAGACGAACAGGTGCTATCTAACGCTTCTACAGTCATCATTCCTCCCTCACTTTTTCTGCCTAGGCCAACAGGAATGTCCATCAACTTAGATGCTCTGACATCCTTCTCAATCAACGCAGCTCTCATGCCGTCGAAGAAGAGTTCGGCCCGCTTGATCTGAACCATGAACGTGATGCTTGTTGACACAAACCTGGCCAGATCAAGTAATGAGCTTTCCATAGGTGCGGGTGTACGAAGGTCAAGTGTAAATGTTGTCCATGGCTGGTTGAAACAAGAAACAGGAGGGTTTGTAGAGGGAGGTAGAGAACCTGCCCTTGCAAACAGCTATACATCAATAGTGAAAACCCCACGCGTTAGAAAGAGTATATACCCATTATTGAACGATAGAAAGACACACACCTGGTCTCCTCCGCCTTTCCAATGAAATCCCATCCATGTTCCATTACTTTCAACATGAGGCTCTTCTGTGATCGAGAACAATGCATAGAATCCGACTCCATATGCTCCGATCTTGATCGAGTCATTGTTTCCATCGGCGATCTTCTTAAGTCGGCTCCAGTCTTCTGGCCGGAAAGGTATCTAAAGTGTCAATTCCAGAATGGCAATGCTTAGTGAGACTTTCGAGCTTTCCAGCTTTCGATTGACGAGGGGGTAAGGCTTGCAAGCTAAACATACCCCGTCATTCCGGAATTCTATCCTGACAACCTGCAATCATTCCCACCCAAATCAGCATTCGATCAAGCCTCTCGCAATAAAGACAGAATCACGGACAGGATCGTTCTTGAAATCAGGAAGGGGCCCTTCTGCATCTTGTTCCTCGTCGTTACTTGCCTGCTTTCCCTCTAGTGAGTCTTGCTTGAGCCGAGCTCTCTCCCGGTCGAGTCCCTTCTGTGTAAAAAACTTGATTTGTACCGAAGAAGCTTCTGCATCGTCCGCATTCTGCAGCAGCTCTCTAAAGTCACAGGAACAGATGTGAATGAGCTATACAAGTTCAGACCAGCTCTTACTAGAACCGAGTGACGGCTTATAAAATGACTTTACAGCAAGGAACTCACCTAAATATTGTGTGCTCTCCACTGTAACGAGCAAGCACCTTGTCGATCAACGCTCTCTGGTTAACGCTAACAGCTTCATCCTGACCCGAGTCCCATAGGTTCCTTCTATCCATTTCTCGATCTGTAGTAATCAGTGTGATGGGAGAAGATGTTAAGAACGAAATTGAAGTTCGAGCGTTCAAGTGGTGGAGGTGAGTAACCGGTTTGCTCGGTGTTAGCCGGACTATTCCAACTATGGGATCAACCAACGTATAGATATGTTTGCACACAGGGAGCACAGATGAAGATTGGGAGCAACGGTTTTGATCATGAGGTCTAGCATTACAGGGTAAGGTATGTAAACGAAAGAAGAAGAAGAAGAAGAAGAAGAAAAGTCTGGAATAGACAAGCAGAGACCTGAAATACAACATGATTTACGTTATGATGATAATCTCAATGAAAGAATGACAACAGATATGAAATGGAACCAAGAAGCAAGTGAGTGAACGAGAAAGAATGACCCCGACAGATATACATAAGGAAAAATCAACCGTATAGCGCGATCTCTGTCTTTTCACCTGATCGCTCACTTAAACTTCCGACCCTACTTCGTTTTCCAATGACCCCATCTTCTCCCTCATCTTCTGCTCCCATGCCTTCAGACTCATCTCCTTCTGAACCCTCAATTTCCGTCCTCTTTCTTCCTACTCTTGATCCACTCGACCACACATCAGGTCCTGAGGTGCTCCTGGGAGTAGATCTTGATCCCACAGGCGTTGACGCTCCGGATCTCAAAGGTGATCGATAATCACCCCTTGCATCTGTTCCTTCTGATGTCATACCCTCTGAACTGTCCGGGATAGATGAATGAGAGTGCGAGGACGAAGTAAGCTCGAAAAATGGATCTCGAGGTTGGGGTTCAAGAAGGGCGTGTTCTCGATGGGCTTGTTGACGTTGCAAACCCAAGATACGAAGTCTTTCTATCCATCTGGAGGGACGATTCAAACAAGAGATCAGTCTTTCACAAACAAGTGGGAACTTCAGAGGATGAATACACGAACGCTTCGGCCCTTTCCAGACTTTCGCCGAACACCTGAGCAAGACCTGTAATCATGTCGAGACTTTCTACCGCCAATGTCATAACCCTACCAGCCGCACCCCTTGCCATCCCTACCTGTACTCCCGGCACCCCTGCCTCTAACTCACCAGGCTGACCGCTCTCTCTGTTGAGTCGCTCGTTTGCCCTTTCCCATCGTTCTGGTAAGCCGAGGATGAACTTTCGTACAGTCCGCCGGGCAGGTTCTGGTAGAGCTCCGCCAGCATACTTTGACACAACATCAACAACCTTTCGGATAGTATCCACCACGTCAGCTTTGATCTTGGAAAGCGATTGTAAGGCTGAAGGAGAGATTAGAGCTTGAGACGAAGCCGAGGAATCATTTAAGGAGGCGATGAAGTTGCGAAGGATGCCAATCTGATTGGTTATATGCGATGTTGCGTACTAGTTGGTTCAAATTGTAAGAAGCAGAACGATTAGAATTCAGGTCGACAAGAAGATGCGAGATAATTGCTAGTCGAAATAACACAGGAGCTTACTTGTAGCCACTGCAGACAATATGTCAAACTTTTCATGCTCTCTTCGCTAACCGCTGCTCCTATTCCTCCAGCCGTCATACCTGCTTCAACAAGCATTGATGACCATCGTCCTGTGTTTCCTCCAGTTGTTCGTTCGACTTCTTTCGTCTCCGATGGGACATGGACGAGCGCTGAGCCTGGTTGAGAGCTCGGTCTCACCTGGGATTGAGAACGTGAGGTCGATTGGTGAAGAAGTGGAAAGGAGGAAGAACCTAAAACAGTTTCCAAGTGCAGATATAATATGTTTAGAACATTACTGGTTAGAACAGCTGTAGACGATCAGGCTCTCACCAAAAGATTGGAGATTCTCCTCTCGTTTTGCTCTGCTCTCCCGGTCAAAACTCTCACTAGAGGTCGTACGATCGCTTTCGTCAACTGAGGAAGATCTTATCGAGCTCGTTGTTGTCGAGGAAACTCTGTGTCTTTCTCCAGCATTGTTTGGCGGTAAGGCAGATGATCCAGGTGTTGACAACTTTAGATCATCAACATAATAGTGACGATCGAATTCAAAAGCGATCATGAAAAGCAAGAATGTCAGAAACCAAGTAAAATAAATCCGAGATAGAAACAAAGAAACCAACCCCAACTCGATCAAGAGTCCGACAGCCCCAATCATCCATCGCGCCTGTCAACCTGGGATCTATTCGATCCATGACTGGTCTTGAGATTGTCTTGACCGAGGACTCGACTATCTCTGCTCCATACTACAAAGAAGATTTATGTACGGAACCTCGTCATTCGATGATATCATATCAGACAGTGTATGGCCGAGCGTACCTTGACGACTCGGGATCCTCCCTTGGCTGTCTCGTAAGCTTTCAACGCAGTATTCACGACCGGCATCATCGATACTCTAGACACAAAATCGACCTCATTCTGAGTTGGTCTGAAGATATCGCCGAAGTTTAGTGATTGACGGGTAAATACAAAAACAAAAACAAAAAAGTCGTCAGTCAAGTGATTACTGGATCAAGTGATAACTGGATCAAGACATACATATCAGAAGGAAAAGAGTTGACATCCAAAGGATTTGAGTAAGTCGACGAGGCCAAAGACGGAGTCGTCGCCACGGTGGATGAAGGAGTCAAGGATGGGCCTGAATCAGTATGAGTATCTGTGGGTGATAAAGAACGAGAGGATCAATATCTGGGTAACATCTAAGCAAACAGATAAACACAATGGTGATATCAACATGTAAGGTGAGGGCATCAACAGAGAGAGCCAAAGAGTCTCTATAGCGTCTGGAGAGAGGTTGCGTGAACTCTTATGCTCGAGTTTGCCGGACACTCAACCGGTTAGATTCGTCTAGGTGAGCCCAAAGCTAATCCTCCCTCTTTTCCTTCGAGCTCCCTTTACTGAGTGAGAGTATCGGCCTGATTGATATGAAACAAGACATCTTACCATTTCCGAAACTAGAGTCGGTGTGGATAGAAGAAGCAAGTGACACGGCGGATTCCTCGTAGGCCTTATTGTTGCTGCTGCTGTCAATGTGTTCGGCTACCGGCCGCGACGGCCCGGTGGTGGATTTGGATGCCATCATGTGTAGAGCTGTGATAGCGATAAGTTCATCCTGATCCCTTGGTATCCAAGTCGGAGGATCCTGTTGTGTAGATGAGCTCTCCATCTTCGATCAAAGGATATGTCTGATGTGGAAGACGATGCTGGGAAGATGATGTTCAGAAAGACAAAGGAAACGACAAGGATGCGAGTGCGTCTCCTATAATTGAGAGTCTAGGGTAGTAACCGGATACTGAACCGGTTAGATGAGTGCGGCGAGACTTGGTTGCTCAACCCTCGACGCTGGTTCAAGCTTATCACTCAACATGTCTTTGTCGAAGAAATCGATCGATATCGAAGATGTCCTTCAAGGTGAGTTCTTTCTACTCTTGAGGTCATGCTTGAAAGCCAACTTCTTTTGCTCCACTTTTTCGACAGTTTTGAATAAAACTATCCTCAGGCCGTCCATCGCACTCTCGATCTCGATAGTTGTTCGATGTTTAGATCATTCGTGGACTAGTCGACTCTTCCAGAGCACTTTATTATATACAACTCTGGTTGTACTATACTGTGAGCTTCTATAATTTAAATTCACCTTGGCCCGATTCCATGTGTTTAATACCATCTTTCTATGTTTCGCCAGCTCTCATTCCTCATTTAATCTCGATCGCTCTCGCGCCTCGTCCGCAGAGATACCTATTCGCCGCACCTAAGATCGACTGGTCCGAACAGATCGTACTCGTCACCGGTGCGGCCGGGGAGATAGGTTTTACTCTCGTCCAGGCTCTCGCTATGAAAGGCGCTCGTGTAGTTGCGCTCGACATCAAGTCTGAATCCGAGTGGGTTTTCAATAGCGAAGAGGCAAGCAGCGTGCAGAGGGTGTTTTACTACAAGTGCGATGTTTCAAACAAGCAAGAGGTTGACTCGGTAGCAGAAAGAATCAGGAAGAATGTAGGAGATCCGACAATACTGGTAAACAATGCTGGAATCGTTCAAGGAAAGAAGATTTTGGATTTGACAGAGCAGGACATCAAAGAGTACGCTATGGTTTATCTGGTACTGTTTATATTGCAAACTAACTTACTCTCTTGTTCTTTTGGCACATCCTTCTCTGTGACAGAACGGTTGGAGTCAACTACGTCTCTCATTTCTGGATCGTCAAAGCTTTCTTGCCAGCTATGCTGAAGACTAAGCGAGGTCATATCGTCAGTGTCCTTGACATCCGTTTGAATATTTTGCGAACCAAGAATTCTAGATAATTGAATTCATTTGATCTTTCTCTTGGATGAAAACATACCTGATCTTTAGTTGACGGTAGCAAGTGTACTAGGTCTCATTGGCTGTGCCCGTCTTAGTTAGTCTTAGGATCTGTTCTGTTTGTGTTATCGTCTGGAGGGTTGAGGAAATCCAATACGTCTAACTTGAAATTTGGGTGACTGCCTGTTCTCTAGCTGACTATTGTTCCACCAAGGCCGCCATTATCCAGTGAGTATAGGTTTCTGATGTAACGACGAGATGATCGACCGATTCGATAACATAGTTCTCCTCAATCTGTATCTCCTTCCAAACAGATTCCACGAGGCGCTCCGGTTCGAACTAAATTCCCAGTATGTCCAAAACACACACTGCCTCTCTGCTGACCATGGGTTTCAAGTCTACTAAGGTTCTTCTGATGATCTACAGATATGATGCTCCAGAGATCTACACTACACTCCTCCTTCCATCTTTCGTTCGCGGCCCACTCTTTGCATCAGTCACGATGTCGAATAACCCGCTCATCAAGTTTTTCTCTCCCGCACTCGAGCCGAGAGACATCGTCCGACGGATGATTGACCGGCTGGGTGTGGAGCAGAGCGGAGTGATCATGATGCCTAGGTGATGCCTTTATGTCTTTTTGTCTGAGAAGATGTTGCTTTCCTTCTTCCTAATCATGCTCTGGTACTTTTGGCGGAAAATCTTAGCTATGTTCGGATTGTGCCTTTCATGAGGTGGATTCCTGGGTTGAGAGAGATGTGCCAAAGTGTTTGTCCCAATTCTTGATCTCCCTTCCGGGTCTTTTCTGTACTTTGATATAGAATAGCGGAAACTCATCAACACTTGTACGGTTACGAATGATCGCCTTGTGGCGACTAGCTTTCTGAAGCCGACCACGCGATGGACAAGTTTGTTCGACCGGGCAAGAAAGCGAATTAATCTGATGTGCTTATTAAATACATGTGTCCAGAGAACTCGTTTCGTTTTTTTCCTGACAACATACTTTCAAATAAAGTCCCTTCTGTTTGTGTTCACAAGACTTGCCAAGCCAGTTAATCGTCACGAGAGGAAAGCGTTGGCAACATTTCATCGATTAAAGATACTGGTACTTTTCGTCACAGTATCCTCCCCTCCGGCTACACCTGAGTTCTGTTTCTCTTCTTGTACTTTCTTCTTCTTATCCTCGGCCATCTGTTTGAGTGTTTCGATGACTTGAAGCACATGGATCAATGTGAGAACCATAAGAGACACAAACGCGTCACAAACCTGTACATGCCTAAAACACAGATCAAACGTTTACTCAAGGACGAACCCTCTCGCTCAGATGCTTTCTTGTTCGGCCGGATCGAATGAGCGTCTCCGGTAAGATGAACACTGGACATGAGTGGTATATACGAGTTGATCACTAGGCAAGGATGGCCGTTGAGATGGAGTCTCAGAGGAAGAAAGAGAGAGAGAGAGAGATGAGACTACCAAGAACGTCTTGTTAGGGTTAAGTGACGTCATTCAGGCACACCCGTGCCTCGTGCACAGCCACGTCGAATATCGTGTGCATCCAAAAAAAAAGGGAATTCCTAGATCTTTTCTCCTTCTTACCCTCACCTTCATCTACCCATCTACAGATCGTTCACTTGCTTTATCACTATGTCTGCCACTCAAGATTCCACTACTGCTGCACCTGCCGCTGCCTCTAGCTCTTCGGTTCCTCCCTCTGTCGAGGCGGCCGCTCAGTCTGCCCAGAACATCCTTGCCCAGGCTCAACAGGTTAGTTCAACCTGCCGAGATCTCCAATTCTTCTTGGTCTCCTCGTTTTTGTCTCATCCTCGAGAGTGTGTGTACTTATGTGGTTGTCACCTTACTTAATGCACACCAATGTATAGCAAGCCGCTCCTTATCTGACCAAGGCTCAGGAGATTGCCGCACCGTACATTGAAAAGGGCAAGGAGTTTACCGCTCCCATCATTGCCAAGGTTCGTTCAATCGCGTTCGCTCACTGACGTTTCCAGTCATCTCACATCCTATCCTTGTTATGTCTTTCCACAGGGTGGAGAAGTTTTCACTGCCGCTCAGGCTCGGGCTGATGAACTTATCAAGGATGGGAAGGCCAACAGTGCCGCTGCTGCTGTACGCGTTTATCTCTCTATCTCTTCAGTCTCAGTCGCATCCTTCTGTTTTTACTCATTGTTGCTCCTCTCTTCATGCCTCATTTAAAAAAAACACAGGATCAGACTCGGTCAGCTGCCGATGACTTGAAAAAGGAGGCTTCGGCTACCACTGATCAGGCCGCTCAAGAAGGCTCCCATAACTTGGAGCAGGCCAAGGAGTACCTCGCCGGTGTTGCTAGCACTGTCACTGTATGTCTTGGATTTATTCCTTCTGAGCTCGTTGTTATCCTTGTAATAAACACGTGTTGTGCAGACTGAGTCTGACGCGGTTCTTTGATTTTTATAGGGAACTCTATCCTCGCTTTCACATCAGTTGAACGATAAGACCGCTACCGCGTCTCACCCTGGAGTGGTCACTCAATTGTTCGTCGCGTCCCCCTTGCAACTTCTTGTTGATACAAGACTGCAAGATCTGACATCCAGCTCTCTTTTTGTCTTCTTTTCTCTATCTCTTTCATCTCGGCAGGACCAACGCGTTCAGCTCGGCACAATCGTACATCACCACTCACCTTCCTCAGTCGTCCACTGCTGCCGGCGAGCCGATTGGAACTGTGATCTCTGACGTAGCCAACAACAAGGCTGACGAGGCCGAGATCAAGGACGCTCTTCGACAGCTCGCTGGAAAAGGAGAGGAGACTTTGGAGGGAGCGAGGGAACAGTTGGAGGATGTCAAGAGGCCTTGAATGGTTCAAGTGTAGAATCGTAGAGTTGTAGAGATCCTTTGTCTTGTTCTTCTATTTCCTATCCCTTTCGCTATCTCTCGGTCATGTCTGTTTGTTGTCTTTCCCAAATCTATTTTTCACATCTCTGGATTGTATCGTATGTTAGAGTTTAATTTTCCATCTGATGAATCATGATGTTTTGATACATTCTACGCGCATTCGTGCTCATCGGAGGGCGAGAGATGAGTGACTCGGTCGGACGTGACTGATCTGGCGGCTGTGAATTTCCTTATTTCACTCCCATCTGATTTCTTCCGTCATTCAATCCCCTAACCATCAACCATCCCTCCACCATCACACATCTCAGCTATTTATACAAGTATGCCACCCTGGAATGCTGCCCGAGCTCGGATTCAACTCAAGTAACGTCCCCTCCTCTTGATAGTTCATGTTCCTTCGTCCATTTGCATCTCCTTATCGTCTGTCTAACCATCTGTCGTCTATTGCGATTCATTCGCTGTTTTTCGGAAATATTCTTAGACTTTCAATCCAACGACTTCAACTCTTGCAGGACAAGAAGACAGCGATCGCCAAAAAGACAAGAAGAGATATTGCAGACCTACTGTTGAAGAACAAGGTTGAGACCGCTAGAGTCAGATGTGAGGTCGTCATCGGGGATGAGATCACCGTGGAGCTCCTCGAGCTACTCTCCGTTCGTCGTCTCTTTTCTTGTTTTCTACGCTTAGCTCGTCAAGGCTTACAGTGAGGAACGGGATGGGAATCAGCTGTATACGGAACTACTCCTCGCTAGGTTTGCTCTACTCGACAACACGTATTCCTCTTCTGAACCTGATCAAGGTATCCACGAAGCTGTCTGCACTCTCATCTATGCCGGACCGAGAACCGAGGTCGCTGAACTTCATCATCTGCGAGAGTTACTCGTACATAAGGTGAGAATCAGCTTGTCGCGTTGATTCAATGTCAGCTCGCTCACTGATCCAACTGAATCATTCTGTCCTAGTTTTCGAGAGATTTTGCTATATCGGCGATTGAGAACAAGGACGGATGCGTGAACGATCGAGTTTTCGCGAAACTCCAAATTTACAGACCACCGGCTGAGTTGATAGACGCGTACTTGGATGAGATCGCGAGGACATACAAAGTCAATTGGAGTTCTGGAAGAGGAGTTACAGTCAATGGCGATGTGCCTGCAGGGTTTGAAGAGTCAACTGAGAAACCAAACGACTCGGTCGATCAATCTTCATCTACGGATCCTGATACCTCATCTGAAACTGTCGTCGCAAGTGCTTCCACAACCACTACGACGACAATTCCTCCACCACCATCTTATCAACCCGCGTCCTCTTCTTCCTCTTCTACACCTCCTAGCGAGAAGACAAACACGTCTAGTGAGGTCAAATCGTCGACACCACCTGTGCTCAGTGCGAAAGCACAACAAAAAACGGCGGATGACCTGCTCGCGGCTCGATTTGCAGCCCTCAAACAGAGGTAGGTCCTCCTGTTTCTTCCTCTCCTGACGACTAATCGGAGAGGTTTGGCTGGCAGATTTTGATACAGACGATTGATATGACTTGGTTTCGTCGTCAGATAAGTTACGTACGCCCCACGCCCCCTCCTTCGTCTTTGATCCTGCCTACATCTCTGTTCTCTCATTCCAACAACTCGTCCAATATCCTTGAAAATACCGTTAAATCCACCACCGCCATCGAAATTCAAAATGAAAACGATTCTAAAACAGAGCTTGTGATAGGCGCTGGGATTGATAGCCTCGACGATGAAGAGGACGAAGAAGAAGAAGAAGAAGAAGAAGAAAAAAGAAAAGTAGAGGATACAGTGGTTACCCCAAGTATAGTGATCCTAAATGAGAACTATTGGGTCCATTTGGCAAGTAGAAGTTTAGGTCTACTTGTCGGTAGTCTTTTTGGATTCGGAATCGCTTTCGGAGGTTTTACATGGGTCGTAGGTCTTTTCTTCGGGCTTGGAGAGGGATGGCATAGGGAAGAATAGGCTTAAGATTGGTTTTGCCGTTCAGAGTGTGAGGCAGGTTGTATTGATAAGGTCTCCTTCAAGATATAGAAATGTAGCTTGTCGTTTTTATGAATTCTTCCTTGGCCGACAAAGAATTTTGCATGTCCATCAGAGGACAACGAATCGGATACAGTTCTTACGTTCTCAATTCCTATCTCTTGCTGACCACCCACCATTACCACTAGATCTTCCGTCATTCTCTCTTCCATGTCCATATCTTCTGCCCTCTCCTCCTCTTTCAGCCCCAGCTCCAGATTTAGATCCATATCCTCCCCCACCGCCCTCTCGAGATCGATTGTCAAACCCTCTACTAGACCCACCTGAGCGGGATGCTCGTTCGACTGAGTATCGCCCCTTCTTTTGAGAGTCGTGCGGTTTCTGCAAGAAAGATTTAGCTTGAGACCGAGTGTCTATCACCTGCACATCGTGAAATGCCAAGATTGACATATGGCAGATTAAAAAAGAGAGTGAAAATGTCAATCAGCGGCTGGAACAAATCACATTAAAGGAGAAGAAAAAGGACGAACCTCATAATCAGTTTCGGCTCGTCGCGTCTCATCAGCCGCTTTTTGATCGGTGTGATCAATTAATGCATGTCCCATCCACCTAAAGTTGGAAGAGAACGATATGAGAATCAGATGAGTTATATACATGTAACAAAAGGGGAAGGAACGCATACCCGAGATCGTTATCGACCTCCAGCCCCTCTTCCTCCTCATCGCCTCTTCCTACTTCTTCGGAATCATTGTTTGCACTTTGCATCTTTTTCCTAAATCCGCCCAACACAGCCAAGATATCTTCCTCCTCATCACCTCCTTTTCTCTTCCCATTTCTTCCTCCACCGGTTGCGCTGGAGTTTCCACGCCGACCACGTTCGTACCCTGCGAGTTCTTTCTCAAGCATCGAAGATCCTTTTGATCGATCTGGAGTTGGTGACCGAGCTCGTTTGTTGGAAAGGTTACGAAGAGAGTTCTCCATCGCTTCAATCTCGCGCGCTCGTTTCAAACTAATGATAAGAAAACGGCAGAACGACAAGGTTTGAGAACTATAATACGTGAGATTTAATAAAAAAAAAAGAACCTTGGGACACAAAACATACTCTGGGTCATCTTTACCAGCCTTTCTTCGGATATCCTCAAAGTCTTCCACCTCAGCCTGTGATGCATCTCGTTTTGTCGACACCGGTATCGGTTGAGTCTGTCAAAGCAAATTACTCTGTGGGATATTAGTAGATAGACTATGACTTGTGATGTAGTCTATTGCAACGAGAGGAGTGAGGGATGGTTACCTGTTCGGAGGTGGATCGTATCGCAGGTGCATCAGCCAAGACCTTCTCGAAAGTAGGGACATCATTCGACGTTGTTGACACAATGACTATTGTCGTTGTCATAGTCGAAAGAGATCAGAGAGTTTCATCAGCCTTGCGCGTCTTATGTGGTAGCAGGCAAACGAAGATAACCCACGATCTGGTCTTGCAAGATTCTTCTTGGAATGAGAAGCTTCGAGTTCTTCTTCGCCTGCTTCTTCCCCAAATGACAAAAGCTTTGTGTTCCTGCATCCCAAAAGTATCAAGAAGAATAAATATCAACAACTCAAACCACCCCGTGTCTACAAGCCCCTCTGATGATTGGTTACTTCGATACTCACTTTTTCTTCTTCCCCACTCCAGCTTCCCTTCTTTCTTTTTCCTCTCTTTCTCTCTCCCTTCTCCTGGCCTCCTGTTTCCTACGTTCCTCAGCAGTTATCCGGATGACAATGTCATCAAACGGGTTATCAAGAATTATGATCGATTTGATCTTTGGTGGGTATTTAGGTCTCTCGGTTTGCTTGTCAGTCTCAAGTTGACCGATCTTTAGTACGTTGAAGATTGTGTTTCCGTCCGCCGCTACCTAACGATCCGTAAGAAACAATATCAGAAAATCGTTAGACGAAGGGAAATTTGTGGAAAGAAGATGGACAAGAGAAAGCGAACTTTTCCAAAAATTGTCTAAACCATATAAAACACGGGTTGCTCAGCCCAACTCCCGTCAAGAATAAAAGAACCAAGAGGGACGTACATGTTTGCCCTGCAATTCATCCGTTCGGTCTATTGTTTTTATAGTGATGTCCTTAGCGTTTGAAATACTGCTCAGAGAATGCTAAACACATAACTTACCAAGGGTAACTATAGCATGTATATCATTGTAAAGTCATCAGAAGGTCAGGATATCTATGCGCGACACAACAGACATACTCAATGCAGCAGTGTTTACTGACTGAAAAATTGACTTTGATTGGTGTCTGTTCCAGCGGGTAAGAATCGTAATGAGGCACGAAGGTATTGATGAGATTTTTGTTCAAAGTGGATCTCTCATTCTGGAGAGGACTTACTTCTCGAGTTGTTGTTGGCCATAGCAACAAGTCCTCGCCTCGAAAACTTGAGTCTCTGATGAGGTTCGTCCTCGAACGGTTCTTCATACATTACAGGTTCAGTGCGCTTAATTGGTATACGCCAAGCGGGAGAGAGAAAGGGACAAACCACCATAGAACGATTCGCCGCCGTAACCAGTTCCGGTCGGATCTCCTGTTTGGATCATGAAGTTCTCGACTATTCGGTGGACTGATTGCAGTCGGAGAGAAAAGTTGGCAGTCAGTTGTGTGTACTTACAGATTAAAGCATACGTCCTGTTGTATCAGATTCGATAGAACTCAGAGAACGACAGAGACTCACAGATACAGTTATCGTAGTATCCCTCCCTGCGACCAACATATCGCCCAGTGAACCATGATCAACGTCAGCATGCTCATCAATTGATGCGCTCTAACTTGGTAGGAGAGAACTGCAGAAATATGGATTCACATGATCAAACTGTTTCGGATATCATTTAAAATGGAGGGACTATTTCAGCATATTCTATTCCAAGTGATTCCAGGCATGCAAGAACACGGAGAGTTGTTTAACGTCGAACGAACGCGATAAAGTTTCGACACGCTTTTGGAGCCTCTTTCGGCCAGAGCTCAATCTGACGACCGACGAAAGATGCGTTTTGAAAAGAAGAGAGCAACAAGTATACTAATGGATGAGCAGACAGTCGAGTCTGCTGTAGTAAAAACATGTGTGAAATCAGAAACAGACCTCTATATCGCCCATGGTTGTTTGAAGAACAACTATACGACGGGTTACGATGTGCGTAGGAGTAAGAGAGCATCATATCATGAGCTAGGAAAACTGAACAGAATGCAGAGCTGGAACATATCTACCTTTTCCGTTAGTAGCTGGCTCATAGATGTATAAGTTAGACATCTTCTTCGTCGACTTTGTCTATGTGTTGATGATGGCCGTTGATGATGATGGCATGGCTTGGCTTGTAGAGGCAAGAGGGAAAGAGAACGGGGGATTGTCTGTGTGGCTGTGAGCCACGTGATATATTTTATGTGTGGCTGTGCCGGCTAATCAATCATACCCGGGTGATGTTCTTCTCGTCCTCCTTCTACTTTCTCACTCTCGCCATCATCCTCATCCTCATTCATCTTGCTTCTACCGTTGTTCTCCACGATGGAAGGCATATCTACCTCACTAGATACGAAGAGTTCTGCTCACAACGGCCATCAAGTGCTCGATCCTGACATCTTACCTTCCCTTCATTCAAAAGATCCTCCTGAAGCTTCTTCCGCTGTCACTCCCATCTTGGCCACAGGTTACACGAAGTTTCTCATTCAAAACGCAGCTTCGGTTAACAGTATAGAAGGTGCAATTCGGAGTGGGACCTATCTTCTTCCAGGGAGATTTGAAGGAGCTGAGATCGTCAGCGAGGGAGGTGAGTTCTTCATTCGTGTCGTTTGTTCTACTCGCATCGCGTCTACGAGTTGTTCACGATGAAGCCAACGCTATACTCTATCTATCTTCTTTGTCCATCAGTCTCCACCTTGCTCCACTTGATCACACATCTACACTCTACACTGCTGTCTAATTATGTAATCCGACTTCCCTTGGCTTCCAGGCCACCTGTCGCACCCCCGACGATGCAGGACCGATACACTCGAGCATGGGCTAGATCTTCAGGTTTGTACCGTTGGTCAGCTAGACTGCTTCAAGTGTTGGGTCAGATTGAGCTTCTAGCAGAGATGTGCGCACTTCGAATGGATCTCAAGGACAAGAGACAAGGTAAAGAAAGAAAAGGATCGAGAAGAGCGAATATCCTTGTCGGTATTGAGGGAATCAAGTGCGTCTTGGTTTGTTTGTTGAACGAGAAGGATCGAGATAATGACATTGATCCTCTTTCATTCTCTGATTTGTATTCAAATAAGAACGATCCTTCGACTCATTCTTCTTGCAATCACCTCTCGTCCGTTGATCAATCCTCCCCTTCCTCAGCCTGCGTCTGACCTAGCATCTGTACCGCTCAGCGCCCCTCCCTCTCCTCCTCCATCCGAGCCTGAACGTGATTTGACGAAGATCAAGAATCCGATACAAGAGATACTTCTTCCGAAAACACTCTATGCAAGCTCACTTGTCAGAGGAAAGGACCTTGTGGCACCTCTTGTCGGTTGGAAAGATACGTTAGGAGAAATCTTGTGGGCAGGTAGAGGAGTGTTTTATGTTTTGCTCTGGGTCTGGGGACGAAAGCTGGGTGGTCGAGGAAAGGCTGTTTGGGGCGCACTTTTGGTTCGTCTTTCCGTGAAATTTGTTATCTGCAAGTTGATCCATACCAACTGCTTCGTTCTTCTCTCCTTCTTTATCAGCTTTCAATCCTATCTAGAAATCTTTCGAGAGCGGCCTCATCACCATCGTCAATACTGACGCCACCACAACCGACATCCCCATCACTGGCCACTATTCCTGAGGCTTACCGCAAAGTGAGCTCTCTTGAGAAGGCAGAGAGAGCTAACAGGGACAAGGCGTTCTTCGGTTATCTCTTCAGAGGCGCTATCTGGGAAACTCTGACTCGGTTCGTCCTTGTTGCCTTTATTTATTTTCAATACTTCCGTCTCTCAGTTATATCGTTTCTGACACTTTCGTATCATCACTCCTGCCTCTCTCTCTCTTGCTTTTCTTCCTTCCTGTTGGGATGTCTATGTCAAAAAATTATAATAATAATAAAACACAGACCAACACTGGAATCGATAGCGAGAAAGTCTTCGAAGATTCCAATCGTAGGATTGGTAGGCGGTGTATTGGAGGACTATATCCCATTGATCGAGAATTACTATTGTTCGTCTCCGTTATATCGTCTCCTCTCTTTCCTATATCACCCTCATGAACATGCACTGACCCCATACGACTTTTGAACGGTCTCTCGTTTGGATGTATTCATCGTAATGTAAATCGGGGCTCAGATTATACGTCCGACTAATCTGTGTCGTATATTGTAGCAATCTGTACATTGTTTGTCTATTTGTAAATCACCCCAAATTTCTACGTTTACTATTCGTTCCATATGATTACAAATAAAAACACTCTGTACATAAGACATGCCGTAGAAATATGCGAGATGAGACAGCCAAAACATAATGCATAGGTGATAAGAAATGTGAATTGATACAATGCCATGAAACCTTAGTTTGTCGAGTGAAAAGAGATGATTAACGAATCCGATCATCAGGATCTACACACCTGACCCACTTTCCCTCTTTCTCCCAGTCTATAGGTATTGACTTTTCTTCCTATAGGCTCGTTGTGCGCATATGTCGAGGACGGATAGTTGTAGTAAGGGTAGAAACCGAGAAGAGATAAGGTAAGCCGAGAACTCGCGGAAATGCAGCCACAGATAGGAGAATAGAAGACTTGCAGATGATCGCGTCAGTCGCGAAAAGACGCCTCGCGCTAGTCGTTGATGAGCCAACAACGATGGGTGAAAGCAATCTCTTTTGTTTGTTTGTACAGAGACGCCATGACAATGGTCAGTGTCAAATATGCCAACGGATAGGACAGAAGTTTCACTGACGCTGATGAGATAGCCTCGATAGGAATCTCTGACATGTTGAGAGCCGAACCCGGTTGGTAAACCGTGCCACTTTACATAAAGTTCAACAGAGGAGCGAGACAAAGGATATGAAGTCTCAGGGGTAGAAACGACGAAGGGAGAGGCTACGAGAAAAAGGACGAGCGTACAACATAGGGTCTTGCAGTTCTTGATAATACTCAACAATCCGGACGAGTCGTTCATCTACTTGTCCATTCCAGAAATATTCATGATTTCTGTCAGAGTCAAGAGACTTATACAGGTCATGAAGATGCGAATCGATACCATAAGGGAATGGAGACTTACTATACCGTTCTTGCAAAAGCTTCATTCTTGATCTGGTCAGTTCTCCCAATTTCCCCTGTCTAAGTGCGCATGAACATTTGAATTCATTGAATTCAATAGCTTCCGCGCTATTTAATCAATTAAAAACCAATCGTTGGTTAGAAATCAGAAGAAGGCTCAAGGAAACTGTCTTTGGTAACAATTTTTAACATCAGAGAGAGACTTGCCAGTATGGATCTTGGCCATTGTCAGAAAGCTCATGAATCTTTGAAACATCAAAGACGCCGACTAGGTTTCATCCAGATAAAGTCGATATCAATTTGAGACGAACATCAGCTTTCTGTATTTGAAATATGAGAGGTGAAGAAGCTCAAAGGGTCGAACCTATGTTGACCATGACTCCGGCTGTTGTATATAAAACGACAGCCAGAACTCATGCGATTAATACCATGCGATGATATCATCGTGAGGAGTACAAAGAGTCGGAAACAAACTGACGGATGAAGTGTCGCACAATCTCTAGTGTTTCTCGAACATTCAATTCAAAGGCATCCGGGGATCCGGGTGTAATGGCGATCCCAGCTGTTTGAATGATAATCAACTCACCATTCATCAGCGTGGTTTTCTTTAATGATCGGTTTCATATAAAAGAGATGAAACACGGACGAGAAGAGCAGAGTGCACACTTTGGAAGTATCATATAGATCAACACGATCGATCAATTGAAATACTATTATTGACATCGACAGAAAGAGAGAAACCTCACAAGATCGTTCGATCCAATCTGTAAATTGAGATACGTCCACTTCGTGGGATTTTCATTCTCTTCGAACCTCCATCGATGTTTCTCAAAAACGTGGTGAGCCATAGGAATAAGATAGTCTGTAGGTATCACGTGTTTATTTTCAGGAACAGATGAATGAGTAAGCTTGTATCTGAAATCCTCCACGAGCGAACGGAATATTCTAGCTGAGAGAATGACAGGTACACTAACCTCGAGCTTGGTGAGGTAGATTCTCGGCCAGGCTCCCAGAAAGGGCGGCATTCAATCGATCCTGACGCGGCATCCAACCGATAGGACCCACAGGGCACAGACGACCTGAGAGTATCAGAAGACGATGGAAGTTCGGCTGTGATCAGTTGAGTAATCCTAGGGATGAATCCAGACAAGAAAGCAGAGACAGACCGTAGCAGATTTCGGCTGGATGATCTCCCTTTGAGAATCCGGTGAGATTAGTAGAGTAGTATCGAATTAGCTATCCAGATCGACACCCCAAGAGTTTCATCAGGTCAATAATGCGTAATGATGAATATCGGAAAGATCGATGAATCCATCAAATCAGAAACCAACGTTGGGAAGAGTAATTTCCTTATGATCGCCTCCCGCCGCCCAGCTAGCACCTCTGAACTCATGTGACGTTATTTCAGGTGTTGATTGTATTCCTCGAAGAAACCAACCAGCGGTAATCGAGTCTCCTAAAGCCATGGTGTAGGAGAATTCGTCCGGTCGACTTATCATTGCCAATGAAAACAGGCTCAATAGTCTGTGGATGATGGACCAAGTCACACTGAGAATCGATCAGACAAGAAGAGAAGGAACTTACAGGTCCCAGACAGACTCGGATGGTCGATCCCTGGATGGTAGACGAGGGCAAAGGTTGATATCTTTGACCCACGTTCCATTAAACGGTTGGGCCAAAAGAGTATGCTCGAATGTTTCTTGCACTTGCGATTGGGGCACCGGAGAGGGATATAGAAGAGAGCTAACAAGCGTTAGCAAAGACAAAGTCCGAGTCATCCAGAAGAATGGTTTGGAGAGATGTTGTTGGAATATGGGATGAGAGCCTTGATGGTGATCAACAACATACTACATGGTCAGAAGGTAAAAGGTCGAGTAAAACATCTAGATAGATAACACAGATGACTTATCTAATCTAAGGATGCGTCATTGCATGTGATCTAAGAAGCTGTGTCACACGCGTTTCTGTTCCTGTTCCTGTTCCTTTGTTTTGTTTTGTTTTGTTGTCCTTTTTCAGTGATTTTTGTGTTACTTGAATTTTACTCTATTACCCGCCTTCTTTTTCTTTCTTGCGCTCGTTCTCTCCTTTCCTTTCCTTTCTCTTCTCAACCATCAACAACGATCGAGCAAAGCAAGAGCAAGTCATCAAGAAAACAAAGCCGGGAGCGCGCACAGGCAAGGTCAAAGAGTCTTCGTTTCTTCTCTTCTTTCTCTTTGAGAAGAATCTTCCACCATCATTTCTCCATCAGAACCTATTCTACTGGCTATATCTTCTCTGACACCGAACCAAAACCTCAGATTGTCATCTGCCCTTTCTTTCTCTACCTTCACCGCCACCTTTACAAGTGACCTCTTCTTTACTTTCCGATATGGCTCCCTCAACTCCTGCCAGGTCCAACGTTAATTCCAGGCCCTTCTTCCAAAACTCAACACCGAACCAATCAAAGTCAGGGCATGGCCAGGGCTCAAACCCGTCTGTCCACGTCAAGACTCCTGCGTCGAACGCTGCAGACTGGAGGACTCGAGTTCGGTCGACCACTACGTCGTCTTATGCTACTCCTGCTGCTCAGAGCAGAAGGAGGACTGTAAGCGATCAGCAAACTCCAGGTGTACGTGTACCTCCTTCTGCTGGCTCGTCTGATTTTTCAACCACTTCCCTACACTCTTTTCCTGTCTGCATGAACCGGACAGGGCTTATTGCATCTGTCCTTTGAGTCATTTGCTGCCGAAACTTTGTTTTGATATCTCGCTGTAGATGTTGAATGCATCCCAGAAATACATAACCTTTTATGTTCCCATCTTCATCGTCCCTACCTAATCTCATCCCCTGACTCCAATTCGCGGCTCGGGCTGTTCCTGGATGCAGCGCCTCAGCTTATCAGCTCTTTGTTCCTCTCTTTCTGTCAAGCCTCCCCATCTTCTCAGCATACTGACCTGCCTGCCTTACCTTCACATACAGACTCAAAACTCCTCTGAGACCCCAGGTTTGAGCTACGGTGACACTCCTTCGACCGTTGGCTCTTCCGTTGGTTCCTCCCTGCCTGCTACTCCGGCCTCCCCGACGTACCGTCAGCCTCGAAATTCGAAGAACGTTCCGTACGTTCCGTCCAACCTTCATTCCAGGCACCACTCTTCTCCTCTTCACCGATCCCTCGGTCTGTCCGCAGACGATTCATTCGATGAGTCCTACGAGCAGGATATCTCGTTTGATGAAGGCGTCGGAATTCATGACATGATGCCCCAGTCTGCTGCGGCCAGAAAGCTTCGGCTCGGAATCCTTCCAGAGGAACATGCCGAAACTTTCTCAATCTCTGCTGGCAAACTTGATCAAGAATGGTCTGCTCCTATTCAGACTAGCGCCAGCCCTCTGCGATGGAGACAGGTGAGCGAGGCATCGTCCTACGCCAGTCAGACCGATGGTGAGGATACCCACTCAGGTCTGTCTTTTCCTTGCGCATACATTCGTATACTCTCATCTGCATCTTATTTGCGGCAATGAACCCATACTTATTCTTGATCTTCCCTCTTTCATAGTCAAAACCATCACCCCAGCCACGACTCCTCCTAGGAGTAAGGCGCGAGCTCTGAGCTCTGGAGCTGTTCCTCACTTTCTTACCCCTCCTCCCATCAACACACGAGGTCGAGTCATCGTTCCTATTGCGCCTGCCACTGTCGCTCCCTCTCTTCGGGGAACTAGCCGACGGTCTCTCTCACCCTTCTACGAGAACGAGGAGCCTTTGTTGCCCATCGACAAGAGCATCTCTAAGCCTCGATTTGCCGGCCTATCTCCCGCTCAGAGAGGGACTCTTGTCTCAGTCGTTAACCGAGCCATCGCTATTAGGAAACCTCAATCCCCCACTCCCAAGTCGGCCACGCCAACCGCTCTGTTGGGCTCTGCAACAATTGAGGCGACGGCTCAAGTTGAGTTGCAACAACCATCTGCTGTGTGTGGGTGTTGTGAGGATGAGATCAAAAAAGACGGGGTGAAGATTGGACCTTGTGCCTGTGTGGTTTGCAAACAATGGTCAGTGAGATTTGCGCTACAATAACGTTTCAACTTTGACCAAACAGTTCTAAATTACTCTCTTCCTTCGTTTCGAAAACAGCTTCACTAGTGGAATGAAGTATGTATGGACCGAATTGATTTTAATTCCTTCTTGATGCTGATTTTGCTTTCTGGTCTTTGTTCTTACAGCGTTGTTTGTGACGTAGCTGGAGGCATCATGAGGTAAGCAATTCGGGGATGTGTATGCTATGTTACATGCGCTAACTGCAATATCTCGTCGAATCTTAGATGCCCTTCTTGCACGACCACCGTCAATGACTTTTCAACTTTCTCTCCTCCCAAGCAAGAAGCCTCCTCCAAAGTTCAGCCCAAGGTTCAATCTCGGAATCCACCTTCAGCCAATGACCACGCCAATATGCCTGTCATCCTCCGATTTGACAATGCTAGTTGGGTAAGTTCGCTTTGCCATTTAGTATAACACACCCGAACAGATCCGGCACAAAGCTGACTCTACATACATTTACTCAACACTCTCAGGATGTTACCCCTGAAATGATTATTGATTTCCTTCCAGAGAACGCGCTCGCCGATCCGTCTCAAAATCCTCACCCTATCCATCTCTTAATCAACCCTTTTGACGGAAAGACCAAAGACTTCTTCGTAAGTTTTTTTGATCAAGTTGTAGTTGCTCAATTTACTCAGTAAGTTAACAGACAAACCCTTCACCTATACCAGTTTGTCGAGGTTGTGTCAAAATCAGCGGCAGCGGCGGTTATCAAGAGTTGCCAATCGACCGTTCTTGGAGAGGGCAAAAGAGCGAGACCTGTCACTATCACTGTATGTCAATCTCAGGATTCAAAAGACTAAATGAGTTAAGTCTGACTGAATATGTTTTTTTTGTGGATAAAATCAGCTTTCAAATCTGACTGAGCTTCGACGAGAAGTGAGTATTATGTCTGTGACTACGTAATCTATATTCTCCAAGCTCATTCTCCACATCATCCTCTTCCTGGTAGATTCAACCTACTTCTGCGCGGGCATTGAATAGCGTTCTTGAGTTGTGCTCCACTGCTTTCTCGACTAAGAAGAGTTACATCAAACGAAAATCTTTCCCGTTGTAAGTTCTAAAATTGCTCTTCACCCGGCGCAGCGTTAGACTAGAATTGACATTGTTCAATGGTCCGGCAGCTTGTATATGATGACTATTCTCACCCGGGCTAGTCTCAAGGGTCTGGAGATGGATTTGCTTGTCGTCTTTCAAGGTACGAACCTTCCTCTCAAACTCCTCTCCATACTTGTACATGGCATCTTATCCTGTTATTTATGTTTCTTCATTCAGGTGCTGCTTTAATCATATCGAACCTTCTCGAGTCCGGTGCTGCTTCGACTTCCGAGCTGGCCCTTGCCCGGGCGCTTTACTCTGTCCTCCTCCTTTCCCCGCTTTTGACTCCTGTTGTTTGCGGTCCATTTATCGGTGTCATGCCCGGACCAGCTCACCCCTTAAGCCGACCAGTTGTTCAACCTCAAATGCCTCAGCTCATGTTTAACTCTATGGGTATGTCGGGTTTCAACGGAATGGGAATGATGGCGCCGGCGAATGTTGGGCAGGCCTATTTGCAGCAGCAGCATCAACATCAGCAACAAATGTTTGCGATGAACGGACAACTGAGGATCTAGAATTCTCGTTCAAATCAGTCTCATAGATTTCTATTTTTTCATTACTCGTTCCTCTTCTTCCTTCCTTTTCTCTCGACGAGCACTTGTCTTCTCACTCGCTGGAAAATTTCTTCTCTGTCTCAAAATCCCCAACTAGTAAATTCATTTTCTTTTTCACATGTTCTTTCTATTCACAGTATTCCCAACCTTGCATCCACCCTTCTGATTATATTCCCCAACATGACTCGGAAGCATCCTCTTCTGTGTTTGAAACGATTCCCCTACTCTTCTCTTTCTGATTCTTTATCTGTTCTCATCTGTACTTTGATTTCTTCTTCTTTTCGTCTTTAGATATATATCCCTCTCACCTCCATACGGTATGCCTCCGTGTCTACATATGTCCGTCTTTTGTCCGTTTGTTCTCACGTTTCCTTCCTTTGACGCAACTCGTTCTGTGTGTTGCTCACTCAAGCTTTCCAAGATCGCTCCTCTCGATCACGCGAAGCTCATGATTTATGACGGTTATGTCCTTTTACTATATCATGAAGATATATGGCTCTGGCTGCAAGAGAGCAACCTCGGCCGATAGTGGTCGATACATGGTCCTTTTGAACTTGGGTAGCCTCAGACTACACAAGACATGGGTCACGTGACCATGATAGCACAGCTAATCCAGATTGAAGCTCAGCGTACCAAAGCCTATGAAGCCTTGGTAGTTCATCGAACTACAATCATACATCTTTACAACACTGGGGTCTCGTGAGTTTACTGACTCTTGTTGAGAATGTGACCGGCTGGTTGTCGTTATCTAGCAAAGATGTAATCAAGCACGTCAGCTGTAGCGGTCAACTTCATAAGAACAGGCCCACCGCACTATTTGGTCTGTTAGTATGGTGACGCATGCATGTCTGTATCACCTTTGCGAGGTATCACCGATTCTTTCTCGCAAAATTAACAGAACTTTTGGAGCAGGGACATTGAATTGGACATCTGAAGAAGGAAGAACATTGAGACCGACTTAGAACACTAGAAGAAAGACCCGGAAAGTTGGTTATGATTATTGAGAAGCTGTGTAGCTTGAAATATGCAAAAACAGGAAAGCAGTACAGATGCAGATGTTGGAAAGAAACCCTGTCAAACAAAGCAAGGAAGGAAGCGTATAGGAAACCAGGGAACCAGAGAAACATAAGAGAGACAGAGCAGAGAAAAGGAACCTGATGAGTTTTGGTATATGATCGATAAGAGCAGAGAAAAGAAAGTCTAAAGCAGAAGAAGGAACAACGAGAACAGTATAATCATGAAGAGGAGTACAGAAACATAAAAGAATTGTTGTTCCCGCCTGGACTCCTCGAGGTCAGTTCGATTGATTTCGGAAGATGCTGCAGACGATAGTTGGACGATCGGCGGTAGGATTGAAGGCCAAAAATTCGTAGTCTTCATGAGAAGTTGTCTTGGATTGATAGAGGAAGAGATGGAGGTCTCTGTACCAAGAGTGGATCGGTATAAAGAAGACCGAGATCGCAAAACTGACCCCCTCCATGGACAAGGAGCCACTTGTTCCTGATGTTTATTCTTCCGGGCCTCGATCCAACCCGGGATGTTTACTGGCTGGGGCCGTCGGATAGAAATGGATGATGGGTTCTCTGAATCAGACGAGTCGTCCGTCCAGTGTTTCGGCTTCTTGACCGATCTAGTCGGTTCGTGATCAAGCTCGATAGAAGGATTGTTCGAGTGGTGTCGGATCCTCTTCCCAAGGTGGGATACGGCAACGCGTGAGGACCGAATGGAACGGGTGGAGGAGCTAGCAAGCTTGATAGGAGGCAGAAACGTAGATCTGCAAGGACAAAGAAGATACAGTGCGTAAGCTAAAGGATCGATGCCTAACAGGTGAGAGGCTTAATTTACCTGCAGAACCTCGCCTTTTGAGCATCCTTGGTTGTCTTGATTTTCTTGATCTTCTTACCATACTTGATATTCTTGATATTTTTGATAGTCTTGATGTTTTTGAATGACTGCGACTGTTTGATGCGCCCAGCTAATTTGATCCGTTGCGCCCGAGTAAATACAGTCGTGGAAGCAGCACAGTTGACAGAACTAGGAGTTGAGGGAGCATCGACGTGTATATCATTAACCAGAGGAAGAGGAAGGTCAAACTGGGAGGAGGCAGTAGTGAAGTCGCTCATGTTGGTGTATATGATGATGACAAGAGTGAAGATGGCGCTTGAAAGAAAAGTGTGAAGTGAAGAAGTGGTCGGGAGAAACGAGGGCAACTGTTCCTGGCGACCAGTCCTCTTATATCTGGCCAAGGAAAGGATGGCCTTGGCCAGGAGTAATCCAGAACGCGTCCAAGGTGTTACGAGATCTGTGCAATGAAATTGATGAACGCGATTATATTTCGTTTTCAGACGACGTGTCCGGTTTTGGTTTCGTTATTATTATTATTATTATTATTATTATTATTATTGTTGTTGTTGTCTCTTTCGGACGCGATGGGCGGCTGTGCCTGGCCGTCTGTCGCGCTGGAAGTACTGCTGTAAGAGAGAACCACCATCACGTTGGATAGGTTGTCATTCTGGAATGAAGACACCATCTGCGGTTGGTCCATGTACAATGAAACTTCATCGACATAAGTCCGAGCAGTCTCGTCAGCTAAAGGTTCGATAACAGTCGCCGGGCTTTCCGGAGTCATACATGCATATGCAGTAGTAGTTATGAGGGGTCTGAACAAATTCGAGAGCTGCTTGGGATTAAACAGGCAACATAGAGAGCAAACAGACAGGGCAAGGAACCACAAAGATGAGGATTAAGTTCTATTGGAAGTCAATTGACTCAAAATTTAAGAACACTAACATGGACTCGTGCAATGACCCTTCCTTTGCACCCAGCACTTGCATCGTTTTCTAAAAATGCTGCAAAAAAGTTCTAATAGAAACCATTAACATCGACAAGAATTTGCTTGACCGAATGGGTAAACATACGTTTCTCGGCCAAAATCCACAACTGTGAGGTCGTTGACCATACTTCTGTCACTTTGATTGTTCTCCCTCTCTCCTTCTCTTCTCATACAGGCCTCCTCTCTGCGGTCGCACAACTAAGAACACTACTCGTTCATCCAAGAGGCCATCCTGCCGGTCCAACAATAGAGCAAGATTTAAGTCGAAAACTGAGACAACCCGATAACATGACACTCGGAAGACCAGTCCGAGTTTTAAGCCGGTCGGACGTGCTAGACGACGTTCCCCAGCCAGTCCATCAAAGATCCTCCACTGGCTGCAGCTTTTGTTGCAGAATCTGCTTCCTTCGCTTTGTTGGAAGCTAGCATCTTCTGTAGTGCGGATGGCTGTTTCTTTTTCTTTCTCGAAGAAGCGCTCGCAGTGTTGGAATCACTAACGCTAGCGATAGACGTAGTAGAAGCAACAGACGGAGGAGTAGATGATGCCATTGACGGTTTCAAGAGTGGTGAGTTCAGCATAGGCTTGATTGATGCTTCAATAACAGGTAGTATAGATGAGGTAGAAAGTGGAGAAGGAGTGACGGATGATGAGAACACCGGTGCCTTTTTGATAGAAGCATGCGCATTGGTTGAGGGCTGTACTACAGGTTCTTGAATTATTGACGAGATGGACAAGGGAGAGGAGAAAGAAGAGAGAGATTCTACAGGCTGCTGTTGCTGTTGCTGTTGCTGCTTTCTCGTTCTTCTCGTACTAGGGAAAGACTCGACCACATTCCGATCGCTTCCCGGTCTGATATCGACATCCCCACAAACCAAACATGTAATCTTGATCCTGTTGAACTTCTTTTTCCGTTCTCTTTCTTTGCCTTGGTCGATTCCCCTTCCCTTCTTGGATCTTTGTAGCTGGACGGTAGAAGTATGACCGGGAACGAGCAGAGCACTGCATCGGACACAGCTGATATGTTCGGTAGCCGATGCGGGAAGTTCAGACAAAAGACGAAGTCGACTGAGGTGAAGAGCAGACAAATGAGGTGAGGCCGGGAAGAGGTGTACCGGTAAATGGGCGAGATGTGATAGTGTGAGCAAGCTGGGTTGAAAGGTTGACATTCTGGCTTGGATACTCGGTTGAACACGAAAGGTTGGTCGATGTAATGAGGATTGAAAAAATCCGCAAGGGAGAAGAATGATTAGGAAACTTTTGTAGTAGGCTATTAGCCGATCATCTAATCAAAAGTCATAGTCAACAGCTTGATGTCGATGGCATTACCGTTCGATCTCCATCTATTCCATCCCATCCATCGCAATCGAATACATAGACACGGACGATTCACAGGCACGTACAGACAGACAGACAGACAGATAGGGAATGGCTTCAATACATACAAGTGAAGCTCCAGATTGGCCTGGAAGATACGAGCATGTGGAGTAAGCAATAGTCCAATCTCACTCGTCTTGAAATCATCAGTCATCCAGTCGTTGGTTCTGACAATCACTTTTTGGAAACCCGGTAAACCTCTGGCCATGATTCTATCGGTAGCATGCTTCTTGATAGGCCTGGGCCTAGCACGGATCTGGATTCTTTTGTTCCTGGAGACGCTGTGAGGAAATCTGCTGAACTGACATGATGGTCCATAAACCATTCGGTTAACAAACTGCGAATGCGCGTATATTCTCCTCACCTCAACAGATCAAGAACTTTCTTCGAGATATCTGCAAAATCTTGGTCATCGGAGCAGGAGGTTTGGGTTGTGAGATTCTATCGAACCTGGCAATGTGTACGTTTGTTAAGACGGTTCTGATGAGTGTTGATAAGCCAGTGTTGACGATACCATTCATACAGTGGGCTTCAAGGATATCACTGTAATCGACATGGACACAATTGATGTATGTCCTTGGGTATGACCTCTGTTCTCTTAAAGGTCCATGCCTAACCTTGTTCTTTCATGGTCATGGTAGGTTTCCAATCTAAACCGACAGTTTCTCTTCAGGTTTGTCTTCTTTGTCATACTCTCTAGCATTCGGATCTATATGTTTACTTCTTGCTTTCTCAACGAATGCATAGGGAATCTGATGTAGGTAAACCCAAAGCGACTGTAGCAGCTGACTTCATCATGGCTCGTGTCCCAGGCTGCGAAGTCACGTCGTGTGTACCTTTCTATTTAAACTGCGCCAACGAATAAAGGCTCATGAACAATTGGCCGTCCTTACCTATGTTCCAACAGATACTTTGGGAAAATTCAGGATCACCCCGAGTCGTTCTATAAGCAGTTCAACCTGGTAATCACCGGGCTCGATTCAGTCGAAGCTCGTCGATGGATGAACGCCACTTTGGTCGGTATGGTGGATGAAGATGAAGGACCAGAAAGTATGAAACCGATGATTGATGGAGGAACAGAAGGTACATTTCGTCTCGGAAGGAGATCAATCATACTGTGATATTCGAGCTGACATCCCGCGAATGGATAAACCCTTCTTTTTCACAGGCTTTAAAGGTCAAGCCACGGTGATTCTACCCACGATATCACATTGTTATGAATGTACTGTGCGTTCTTGGTCTATCTGTTCTCGACATGTTTTCAGGTTACACAGTCACCTCACAGTTGATCTTTATTCGGCCTTGATCAAAAATGTAGTTACACATGCACACGCCGCCCACAGCTTTCCCGATATGTACCATCGCAAACACGCCTCGATTACCGGAACACTGCATCGAATGGGCCTCTGTAATTGAATGGCCCAAAGTGTTCAAGGGTGAGTTTTTTTGGAGCACGGTTAAGAGGAGCGAAACAAGCTGACCTGGTGAATACTAACGTCTATTATCAAACTAAAGACAAAAAGTTGGACACCGATGACCCCGCAGATATCGAATGGCTTTACATCCAGGCGTTGGCTCGGGCAGAGAAACATCACATCGAGGGCGTCACCTGGTCGTTGACACAAGGTGTTGTCAAAAATATCATCCCCGCCATCGCTAGTACAAACGCAATCATCGCCGGTAAGTATCTCTTCAAGCTTCTACGATTCTCTCCAAGACACGATGTGAAAAATAGACTGACCTCATCCATTGATGTTGACAACCAGCCAGTTGCTGTACCGAGGCTTTCAAACTCGTCACTAACAGCGCTCCTTATCTAGACAGCTACATGATGGTAAGAATGTCCTCTTCATGTCTCTCTCGCACCACGAGTTCACTTAATTTATGTCTTGCCTGAAAATCTCTTGATGGTCGACATGACGCGATCAGTACGTTGGAAATGATTCAATATACACATACACGTTCAAACCCGAACAACGGCCAGACTGCCCGGTCTGTGGGGGAGAAGTCATAGACGTTACGGTCAAGAAAGAGTGGAAGGTGGAAGATCTTTACGAGTGGTTGAAAGCTAGGCAGGATCTGTGGGTCACTTTGTTTCTTCTCAATCTTATCGCTGCCTTTTTCATATCTGTTGTCGGTTCTGATCCGGCTTGCGAACAAAAAAAAACAGTCAGCTCAAGAAACCATCTCTATCGAGTCCAACCGGCCCGCTTTACTTCTCCTCCCCACCTCAACTCGAGTTGGCGACTCGACCGAATCTTGAACGACTAGTCAGTGATGTCTTGAAAGACGGAGATGAGATCACAGTAACAGACGTCGCATTGCCTTTCCAGATGAGTCTGAAGGTCAAGTTCGATTGAGGAAATCAAGAGTGTTTGTCAAGCAAACGACGGTTGTTTACTAGGTTTGTCTTAAAAGCGGATCTCTTCCTCTTATGATTCATCTGGCTCTCAGTTGGTGGGATGAACCGAAAGATAGGACTTTGATATAAGGTATTCCACTACAGGAGCAAAACAAGTTTGTACACGAGGCGAGGAAAGAACAAGAAGGAGGATGTCAAAAAACTATGAACGATTAACATGACGACTGGGGTTCACTCTATCAAAAACCAACGACCAATGACCAACGACCAAGAGAAAAGAGGCAAAGAAGAAAAGAGGAGAATAGGACTTAGAAGAATCAGAGAGACCGGGCAAGAAACCAGAATCATGAATTGGAAAAACACCAGGTCGTTGAGCCGAGATCTGTACCTTCGACGAGGGCACAGATAGGAGGTTGAGTTGTGACGATTGTATATAGCTGAATGATTGAACCACTGGATAGATTTAGATTGAGGCTCCTTCTTCGCGCTCCACAGCCTCTAATCGGGAGATTTGTCTGTGAGCAAGCAATGTTTTTGAGGGCAAAAGATGAAGAGAGTCTTGTTGTGAGATTGAAAACGAAGCAGGATTGAACAGATTTTATCTGTTGAACGCGAGAAAACAAACTGGACCAACCTATCTCTCACACCTTCCTGCCACCTTTGAAGCCTTCCGACCTCGTTGACCCCAAAACCGAAGATCTTGGGTCGATATCTTTCAACTTTGCTAGCGGCGGCTACCATGCTCACACTGCCCACCCCTGATGGACCTGCCAGCCCTCCGCCATGTGAACTTTGACCTCCTTGTCCGGCTGACTGTCCGCCGGCGCCGACACTGCTGGAATTGTACGAGCCATCGTTTTGGTGTGCGGGATGGGAACCAGGCAGAGGTGTTCCGGAATTGTGGCCGGCACCTGCTGACGAAGCCTGTTGGGGAGAGAGAAGCAAAGGAAGCGAAAGATGGGGCAGTGTCGGAGGGGGAACTTTTGGAGGAATCATGTGGGGGTAAACCATGAAGAGCATATGAGGGAAGGCTGATAGAGCGTGCGTTATAATCGAGAGGTCAGAGCGATCTCAGATGGCAACAAAATCAAAGGAAAACAAATAGAAAACAGAAGACCTACTCGTTCCGAAATAAGCTCCGTCGATAGTTCCGTGTCGATTGCTTTTCGGACTGTATATATCCTCACACCGAGGACAGTACAGCTTCACGGCTTTTTGATAGGGCAGATCAGACAATCCAACCGGAAGAAGCGGTTGGGACAAGCAGTACACTCGGGGACACCTCCCAAAATCTGCCTTTTTGTATTTTTCCATCTGGAAATGCGAGCCAAGAAGCGTGAGATCTAGTTTGATGAACAAATACGACTAAAGAAAGAAGTTTGAGAGGGTATAGACGAACCATCTTGGCTAGACCTCGGGATGTGAGAATGTATCGAGCATGAATCAGACCATAAAGAAACCGAGCCGAGTTCTCGATTGTCTCTCTAACTTCATCCTCAAGATCCTCCTCAACTGCATGCGTGAAAATGAGCGTCGGGATGAGTTGAATGTTACCTGACAGATGAACGAATGTGAAACGAAAAGGGACATACAGACGCCTAGAGAATCGGTAATTAGGTCGAGAGCTCTCGAGTACTCATTCAGCACCTCAGCACTCAAACCGGTAAGATTGAATCTGTCAAGAATGTACTCTTCATCGACCTCTGCGTAATATTCGTTCCCTTTTGTTAAAAGAAACCAGTTGATCCATCTGATTTTCGAGGCATAGACAGTCATGGGTTAATAAGATTAAGACGGGAAGAAGATTAGAAAGAGAAAAGACATGATATTGATGGGAAAGAAAAGAAAGAATCTGAAAACAAAAAGACGAACGAGCTGTTGTACTCTGAATCACTTCCTGTGGAAAGGTCGTCCATCCTGGAATCGAATGAGAAAGAGAAAGAAAAGGGAGGAGCCAGAGGTGAACGAACGGATAAAGTGAGCTGATGGATGGAAATAACGACGATGAAACGATGGGCTACGGGAAAGATTAAGAGTCTCACAAAAAGCGGCAACTTTTTTTCTATTTCGAAACTCCAATCATTACAATTTTTGTCTATAGGGACTGTAAGGATTAAACTATATGGCTCTGGCTGCCGGAAAACAACAAGCTCGCCCGGATATGGTCGATACGTGATCCTTGTTGACTTGGGCAGCCTCCGACCACAAAATACCAGATATCAATGAGTCGCTGGTTTCATATGTGACATCCTCTGACTCAACCTCAGCATCAGCGAGGGTAGTGTTCGAAAATCTTGCATTCTTTCCCCATAGTTCTTCTCCAGGTGAAGCGCTAGGCGCAGCATGTTGCGCGATGCATTGACATCTCTGTCTTACCATGTCTAGAAGCAAGCATAAACCATAGTGAGTGATACACATACATACACATACACACACATACATACACATACACACACATACACACACATACACACACATACACACATCTGACTCACTCGACAGACGCTACGACACTCTTGCAACGCCCACACCTGGTTCCTTCCCGGGAACTCGCCATGGCACTTGAAGCACATTCTCAATGTTCGGAACCCCCTTACTATACGAACATGCAGCAGTCGCGAGGCTCTCAGCTTGACAAGCATTGTCTTCATAGGGCCAGACGCATATTAACGAGAAGTCGACGAGAACGTGCCGTCTCCGAACGTTAGGAAGTTCCGTGGACGGCTACCTTGTGGTACGCTCGCTCGCGGTTGATGTGCGCACTCTAGTGGATACGTCTTCAGCGTTGGGTTGCGGAAAAAGTCAAAAGCAAATGGTAGGAGCTGGAGTGTGAATTGAGAGCAGCGCAGAGACCATCGAGACTGGCAGTTCCGGATCAAGGAACATCTGAAGAAGGTAACTGGGGTGGGCAAGGCAGTTAGCATCCTCAGCGAGCCAGTCTGCACAGTCAGCGTGAGCGCGAGAAGCGCTTTCCAAGAAGAGCTGTTGATGCTTTCGCATGGTACTCCATTCACAGCCGCTGTTGCCGAAGGTCTCGGTCTATCTTTGCTAGGTGCTTCCATGACTTGAGCGAGAGCGTCTGCTCAGCGCTCCGTACAGCCAGACCACCATTACCCAAAGACGTACAATCTTTATGAACTCTTCTATATCTAATGGTGCAAATGGTCAATTTTTTCATTGGCCGATGGATGGACCTTCAGAAACCTGCAGCATTGGGTTCTGTTATTGTTGCTGCAACGTGTCTAACTTGATGTTGGACGTCGTAGGCCTTGGAATAAAGATACGAGGTGCGACCAGATGTTTACTTCACTTATCGTATCTCCGAAGCATCCAACTCTAATTTGGTATACACTTCATCTTTATAATCCAAGCCTTTACACACGATCATTTTATCAAGGTATCTCTCAAAGAGTTATAACGGTTCAATCGCGATCGCTTTGTATACATGTCTCTACCAGCAAAAGGTCTGATCATCATACAGGCTCTGCATAGGTTTACTGCGTCCATTCATGGTGTTTCTTGCGTCGGCATATGGCACGCGCTGATATCCTGCATGGAGTGCGCTCAACACGGGTTGGGCTTGGTAGTGAGCTAGTAAATCATCTTTGAAGCAACTCAGGCAATTCATGTGAACGTAGCTGCCTGTGGGATGAAACCGACTCTTGACGTGATGAGTGAAGGAGGTCTGGCTAACGAGAAGTATGACTGCAGCCCCTCAAGCTGTCTGCCGTTTGTAGAGTCGTCTTCTCGCCTTAACCATTCCAGTGTTGATTCAATTTGGAGAAGATCAATAGGGATATACAGAACACTTCTTAAGGTCTTATAGTCTTTTCCAAAGAAACCTCACGCCAAATAGATTTGCAAAGCTATATCAAAATATGAACATTTATTGGTACGAACGAGAGGCTGCGATTTAGATTGGTCATCAAGATTCAACTTATCACTCTTACAAAGTTTTCGAATACTGAACCATGTCCGCCATATAGATGTGCATGCCAAGAACGGTACAAGTTATATGCGCATCTATGACGGACGACAGTACAACGATTTGTGTAATCTTTGGATGAACTCATTTATTCTCTTTGACGCGTCGCGTATGGCGCGTACAAACGGGGTCAGTTTGACGCGTGCTGTTGTTTCAAGAAGTTTCATCCAACCAAGCCGATCGATATTGTCATTCCCTGTTTCCATCATCTTTCTATCATTTCGTCTTTTGGCTGCTTCTTTCTTCATCACCATTCTTTCCTTCGTCCTTTTTCTCTTTTTGTTTCGTTCTCGCTTGTGCTTATTTTTTTTATAAAAAAAATCTCTCTCCTCAAATAGGTAAACAGGACATTCCTGATAGATCTCGATCAAGAGGGAACAGAGCGAATCTTCCAGCCATATTATACCCATTACATATACCCTTCATTTTTTGAATCTGATCATCAGCATCCTATTCTTCAACCTCCGACTAGAGTATGGCACGAGGTGGAAACCCAATCTTTGGACTTACCTCTGGTAGAGGTACAGGCGGACGAGGTAGAGGCCGTGGAGGAGGATCCAATACTCGGTATACAGGAACTCGTCGAGGAGGTCATGGTGCCGCGAACGGTAAAAGTTCAGGCCCAGCTCCGGTCAGAGCAGACGATGGTTCTGCCCAAGTAGAGAAATTTGAAGAGATCAGAGTCAAGGATGAGATCGATGAGAAACTTGGCTTTTATAGATGGGAAGGTGGAGGAGGAGGCGCCACTGGCGAGGAGGATACTAAGATTGGCTGGCTGGTCAATATGCATCAGGTACACCGTTCCCAAATCTGACCACCATGCGTCTTCAATCTTGATCGGGTACACGATCTAACCTCCATTCTCCTCTCTCTTTTCAACTTTTGTATGACAAAAGACCCTATTGCAGGACGAACAAATCTCAGGGGGTCGTCAAGCGATCGACTTGTACTTCATTCAAGACGATGGAGGCATGTTCAAGAGTACAATGCCATTCGAGCCGTATTTCTTTGTCGGATGCAAGGTGAGTTAATGTTCTTGATCATGATCGGACCGCATACTAACCGAATTCTCTTGATTCAAGCTTGGAACGGAGACAATAGTCGAAGAGTGGCTCATGAAGAAATATGAAGGACTTCTCATCAAAGTTAGCCGAACACGGAAAGAGGATCTCAAACTGGTCGGTCTCTTTTCCTTCACATCATCTGCTAATTCATATGTACTTGAATTGATCTGTTTTTGATCATTGTGTTTGCCAGCCAAACCACCTGAAGGGTTATCGACCGACATTTCTCCAACTCTTTTTCCACAACACTGCCGACCTTTATGCTGTGCGTCGAGAGATTGTTCCCCTCGCGCTCTCCAACCGATCCAAACTTGACGCTGTCGATGCATACGCCGAAGTCGTCCAAGCCACAATGGGAGTTGAGATTGAACAAGGGTTTGGAGAAGACAGCATAGGTCAAAGTTGGGCGGGAGAAGGAATGAAGAAAGGGAGAGACTTGGATCCAAGTGAATGCTTGAATGACGTGAGGGAGTATGATGTGAACTATTACCTGCGAGTGGCTATCGATCTAGGTCAGTAAACTTCTCAGAGAGCAAACTCCCAAGCGCCGTTCTTACGCATTTCTTCCCATATGCTGTTGTCTTGTAGACATTCGAGTTGGACTTTGGTATACTGTCAAGTCCCAATTTGGCTCGATTTCCTTCACAAATATCGCTGAACGAGTGAAAAGAGCTGAACCTGTTGTCATGGCGTTTGACATCGAGACATCAAAATCCCCTTTAAAATTCCCAGACCAGCAAGTTGACCAGATCATGATGATCTCCTACATGGTGGATGGAATGGGATATCTTATCACGAACAGAGAGATAGTGAGCGAGGATATCGAAGACTTCGAGTATACGCCAAAACCAGAGTACGAAGGTCCATTTACGATCTTTAACGAGCCTGATGAGGTGTGTCTTCAAGGTTTCTTCTCAAGTTTCCGGCTTTGCGCTAGATGTCACGAGCCAGGGATGTCGAATCTGATCGAGTGCCCTTTGCTTTCAATGTATATCAGGCCGCGCTAATCAGAAGATGGTTCGAGCATGTCCGAGACGTCCGACCTACTGTCATTGCTACCTTCAACGGAGACGCTTTCGATTTTCCCTTCGTCGACGCTCGGGCCAATTTCCATGGAATCAGCATGTTTAACGAAATCGGCTTTATGAAAGACCAAGAAGATGAGTACAAGTCGAGAAGTTGTGTTCATATGGACTGCTTCAGGTACGTCTATTCAGATTTCCTCTCCGATAAGCGAGATGAGCTATTCTCTCTTAAGTGGTTAATAATGATGTCGTTCTTGCTATCATCTTAAGATGGGTCAAGCGTGATTCGTACTTGCCTCAGGGAAGTCAAGGTCTAAAAGCTGTCACGACTTACAAGCTTGGCTATCAGCCTATCGAACTCGATCCAGAGCTGATGACTCCGTGAGTCTCAATTCATTCTTTGATGAACTCTCTTCTTGATTTATACTGAAAATTTAACCATCATCTTCCTTCTCTTCAATTCATGGCATCCGATGCGTTGTCAGGTATGCAATCGAACAACCACAAATTTTGGCACAGTACTCTGTATCAGACGCAGTGGCGACATATTACCTCTACATGACCTATGTTCATCCCTTTGTGTTCTCATTATGTAACATCATCCCTCTTAATCCGGATGAAGTGCTGAGAAAAGGGACAGGTACGCTTTGCGAGACATTGCTAATGGTACGACTCTGAACTTCCTCTTGACCGTAACTCTTTCCACAAGAGCACTCGTTGATTTTTGATGTCTTAAACTTCCAGGTGGAAGCTTATAAAGGAGAAATCATCATGCCAAATCGATACGAAGAACCTTACGGAAACATGTACGAAGGCCATCTTCTATCATCAGAGACGTATGTTGGTGGTCACGTAGAAGCTTTGGAGGCAGGTGTGTTTAGAAGTGATATTCCAACAAACTTCAAAGTAGTGCCTACCGCTATGCAACAGGTATGTTACTTTTCGTGTTTCCACGTAATTTAAAGCTTGTGGTGATCAAATCGACTGAGGATGAGTCGGTTTTTTCTTTCTTGCCAGCTCATCGAAGATCTAGACTCAGCCCTAAGATTTAGCTTGATCACAGAAGGAAATGTTAATCTGGAAGATGTTGAAAACTACGACGAAGTCAAAGGTCAAATCCAATCCGCGCTCGAAGAACTTCGTGATAACCCATCAAGGATGGACAAACCTCTTATTTACCATCTGGATGTGGCGGCCATGTATCCAAACATCATGTTGTCAAACAGGTTACAGCCTGACTCGATTGTGGACGAGTCAATGTGCGCGACTTGTGATTACAATCGACCGGACAAGACTTGTGATCGTCGTATGGAATGGGCCTGGCGAGGAGAATACTTTCCTGCTAAGAGGGACGAATTCAACATGGTCAAAAACGCATTGGAACAAGAATCGTTCCCGCCGAAATGGCCATCGGGGCCGAGTCGCCGATTTGTCGACCTTACCCAAGCAGAACAATCGACACTGCTTCATAAACGACTGGGTGATTACTCTCGAAAAGTATACCGGAAGACTCATGAGACCAAGATCATCAACAAGGAGGCGATCGTTTGTCAACGTGAAAACCCATTCTACATCGATACTGTCCGTGCGTTTCGAGATCGTCGATACGAGTATAAAGGCCTCCACAAGACGTGGAAAAAGAACCTTGATAAGGCCACTACTGGAGGAGGTTCTCTCGCAGAGGTCACAGAGGCCAAAGGAATGATCGTTATTTACGATTCTCTTCAACTTGCTCACAAGTGCATTCTCAACTCATTCTATGGTTACGTCATGCGGAAAGGAGCGAGGTGGTACTCGATGGAAATGGCAGGTATCACCTGTCTCACCGGCGCCACCATCATCCAAATGGCTCGAGAGTTGGTCGAACAGATTGGACGACCGCTCGAACTCGACACTGATGGAATTTGGTGTATGCTTCCCGGCACATTTCCCGAAGACTTCAACTTCAAACTCAAAGGAGGAAAGAAATTCGGTGTATCGTATCCTTGTACGATGCTTAATCATCTCGTGCACGCCAAATTCACGAACGACCAATACCACGAACTAATCGACAAAGAACGCGGCACATATGCTGTGAGGAGCGAGAACTCGATTTTCTTCGAATTAGACGGACCTTACAAAGCGATGATTCTTCCATCTTCCAAAGAGGAGGATAAATTACTCAAGAAGCGGTATGCGGTCTTCAATCCGGACAATTCACTTGCCGAGCTCAAAGGCTTTGAAATTAAACGTCGTGGAGAGCTGCAATTGATCAAGATCTTCCAGGCTCAGATTTTCGAGAAATTTTTGCTTGGGACTACCACGGAGGAATGCTATGCGGCTGTCGCGCAAGTCGCCAATCAATGGCTCGATGTTCTACAGAGTAAAGCGGCTAGTTTAGAGGATAACGAGTTGGTGGAGTTGATTTCTGAAAACCGAAGTATGTCAAAGACATTGGCAGAATACGGATCTCAAAAGTCAACTTCAATCAGCACCGCTAGGCGGCTGGCTGAATTCTTAGGAGATCAGATGGTCAAGGACAAGGGACTCGCCTGCAAGTTCATCATATCTGCCAAACCTCATGGAGCGCCGGTAACAGAACGAGCGGTTCCGATTGCAATCTTTGATGCAGAGCCAACAGTTATGAAGCACTTTCTACGAAAATGGCTTAAAGACAATAGGTAAGTCATTCAACTTTTGCTGATCATCGACGGAATTGCGAATCTGATAAACCTGCACCAAATCAACTTTAGTATCGTCGACTTCGACCTTCGCTCGATTCTGGACTGGGAATATTACACTGAACGGTTAGGATCAGTCATTCAGAAACTTATCACCATTCCAGCTGCTTTACAAAAAGTCTCAAATGTAAGCCTCAAATTTTTTTGATATATTCTCGAAAGTGATGAGGATTTAGCCGACTAACAGACCGGTTCGATTGTTTGGCGGTTCGATCAGCCGGTACCTCGAGTTCGTCATCCAGACTGGCTGCATAAACGGGTAGCCACCAAGGAGGACAAATTCCAACAGCACAAACTTACAGATATGTTCGCCCGACAACATGCCGCCAACACTTCCACTCCTCTCTCGGTTGACATAGAAGATTTTGGAAAATCATCGACGCCAAGAGATGGCACGCTTGCGGTTGCTCGGACTACACATCGAAGTTCAAAAGCCCAATCAAAGGAGGCTGCTATTCAAGAAATTGAACTTCCTTTGAGGGATGTGAACCTGAACTATCCAGGTTGGATAACCGGAATGAGAAAGAGATGGAAGAAGCAAAGAGATGCCAGAGCACGAGGTATGATGGCTAGTAGAGATGGTGTGGTCAGAGCTGGATATGACAACGGTTCAATATCCTCTTTGTTCCGACAGAAGACTTTTGGATTGAGCTCGTTAACATGGGAGGTTATTCAAGTCACGCCGACATCTCGACCAGGATTATTCAACTTATGGCTTCTGATAGATAACAGTATACAAAAGGTCAAACTACGCATACCTCGACAATTCTACTTGAACCTTCGATCTCCTCCAGAGAAAGATACGTTCTTGCCAGAATATCAAGCCGAGCCTCTTGTCAGGACACTCCCGAGAAATCACCCATGCCTCAATCTATTCCGGATTACGGTCGATGAACAGCTTTATCTCGAGGGGGAATCTCATTTCTCGACATTAATCAACAATCCGAAAGTCGACGGTGTATATGAACTTCAGGTAAGTATCGAGTCATTTGGATGAACAAGCCATGAAATGATCACTGATGTGGTCTTTTAAATTCATGATTAGATTCCGCTGGCTGTGAGGGCTCTTCTTCAGTTTGGAAACACATGCGCGCTTGACAAGACCTTCAGAGGAGGTCTCAATAGAGGACTCGATGAGGGTTTCGACCTGGATCAATTGGAACGAATTGGACCCACTTTATCAAAAAGGCCTTATCTTAATGGTGGACAGGGTATACGGTTCATCTTCGTCTATCATTCCACTCAAGACAGTCGTCATCTTCTGGGTCTCTTCGCTCCTGGTCAAACCGCGAGGGTGATGTCGATTGATAGTGCCCGAGCTCGTCAACATATTACCCACCTTCCTAAGTTCTACGCTGAGAGACACTCAAAGTCACCCGACGCTTATCTGAAGAGCAGTCTGTTCGATTATCCTGAAGAACATGACTTCGAGGTCTCGTACCATTTGACCGATCAGGCGGGATTTTCGACTTTCAACAAAGAACTCTCCAATCTATCTTCTCGAAGTCAACCTACAGTCCTTGTTGCGTTTACATCTCAATCACAACAATTCTTTGAGCAACGTGCGCCCGCATTCGGAAATTACCCAGTCATCACGATGCATAGTAGCAAAGAGAGCGGGTCGTCGCTTATGTGGCTCAACCATACGACCCGTCGTATGGTCGTCGCTTATCTAAGCATGGAGGCTCGATTAAGAGATCTAATCGAAGTTGCTCGTCATCATGATGTACCGGTCGGTAACCTTGAAGCGGACGCTCCTCTCTTCCTGGCGGATGTTGACTTTGCTCGCCGACTGCAGTCTCAGGATGCAGTTCTCTGGTGGTCGGCAGGCCCAAGACCTGATTTGGGTGGACTCGAAGACGATGCAAATACTCCACAAGCGATTGATGAACTCGCTAGTCCAGAGTTTTCAAATGCTGGTTGTTACACCGGTGTCACCTTCCGTATCGCAGTGCAAGATCTCGCCATTGATGCGATTCTTCAATCTGCCTTGGTAAACGAGCTCGAAGGTAGTGGATCAGGGTCCATGGCGTTTGATTCAGCTTCCCACACCTTAGACGACTATTCGAGAGGGAGCGCTCATGCGTCTCTTACATTAGGAGATGCTGTCCTATCGACCCAGACGTTCGGGATTCTCAAGTCGATGGTCAAGTCATGGTACCTCAATAAAGCTCGACTGTCGGGCGACGTTCCTGTGGCCGATATGTTGGTAGACAACTTTTGGAGATGGATCAGTTCAAGCTCATCCGCGATGTTTGATCCCGGTGTGCATCGATTCCTTCATGGGTTGATGAAGAAGACATTCATCCAACTTTTGGCCGAATTTAAGCGATTAGGTTCATCTGTTGTGTACGCTGATTTTAACGAAATTATCCTTTTAACGTCGAAACCATCAACGATCAACACCGTCGCGTACGCAAAGTATCTTCTTACTGCCGCCAACTCCAACGAACTTTTCCGTCATCTCTCCTTTGAGATTGTCAACTTTTGGGAGCTCTTGCTCTGGATGGACGCGCAGAACCATGGGGGAATACCTGTCATGCCTGAAGAATGTTTGTCCTACACATTTGGTTGTTTGATAACATCGTCTGCTGCTCACTGATATTTGTTAACTTTGACGATGGAAACCAATAAAGCTGCTCGAGAAATCGAAGTCGGCTCTCATGTCATCGATCTCGATTGGAACATCCGTTCTTTCCTTCCCCCCGCTCTTCAACACGATTTCGAAATTATAGTAAGCACATTCATCGATCAAATGTATCGAGCCAAACGACAAGCAAGCGACAACGAACGTGAACCTCTTCGAGCGATACAAAACCTCACTCAGGCCACTGGGCCTATCCTTGATCCTATAAAAACCAAGGAGGTTGGGTATGGAAAGAAGATCATCGGCAAAAATCTGACGCGAAAGATGCTAGGTTTAGTCCAGGATATCTTAATCGCTCAACGCCAAGCAGCCACCCATCCAGAGATCGCCGAAACCTTGACATTCCCTATACTACCTGGCGCTCACCTCAAGGTCTCTAATCCGGCGCTGGAATTTGTCAAGACCGTCTGTCACGTCCTAGGATTAGCGCGCGATCTCTCGATCGAAGTGCAGGTTCTCAAGCGGAATTTGCTTGACCTTGTTGGAGTTCGAGAGTTTGCCGACCAAGCGATTTTCAAAAATCCATGTGAAGTCCTTAAACTACCCTCAGTCATATGCACACACTGTCAGATCTCTAAGGATTTGGATCTTTGTCGGGATCCAGAGCGGTTACCCCAGCTTGTGGAACAAAGTCTGAATGGTCGGATCAGTTGGGGACTGATTCCTCCTCGAAACGCGACATGGACCTGCCCCCAAGGTCATGCTTTAGAATCTTTGTCAATTGAAGTCCGTTTGGTGGACTATGTTCAACGTCTAATTCTCCAGTATCAACTTCAGGATGTGAGTTAACATTCCATATACTTCTACTCTTTTCCTTTTTCATCATTATTTATCTCTATCAAATTTACTCCTTTTCTCAGCTTGTCTGTAGTAAATGCAAACAGATCCGGGACTCAAATCTGACATCGACGTGCCAGTGTGGATCAGCGTTTATATCGACTGTTAGCCATATAGAACTAGGCAAGCGACTAACGTTGATCATATCCATCGCGGAGTATCATCACCTGAACATGTTGAAAGAATATGCGTGGGTGTTCAATACTTTATAAATTTCTAATACGTGCCATTTAAGACTGGTGACGACCAAACTGATGGGATCCTCGTTTGCTCAAATTTTATCTACAGATCATCTGTGATAGACGTTTGGTAGAGCATCCGTCCCACACTTCTAGATTTTTCCGACTTGTGATCATCTGCATTCCCAATCTTCCTCTCTCTTCGTCCATATCCTCTTCGTATAATTGTGTTGTAATATTTTCTCATCCACTCTCACTAGCAGGCCTCCCCGAATTGATTTATGACCAGTTGATCGACTGTTGATATTCAGATATTGTTCAGAATTGGATTTACTGTCAGGATAAGCGTGATCTGTACTTCACCAAGAACATACACATATATACAGAGCATAACATATGCATCTTATCCATCTATATCTATCATGTCATTCAAGACGTCCCTTATCAAATGATGAGATTTGGCAAGCGTCTCTCTCTTAATCTTCATCTTCTTGCTCACCAGACTTTTTGAAGGACTGGTCGCAGCTGGAGATTCAAACCAGTGTCCTTGTTGGTTTTCTGCATCATTGACCCTGGTTTGATCTTCAGAGGACCCCTTTGATGTCCGTTTCTTTACCTTCTCGGTTGAAGCCGCTTCCTCATTGGCTTCGTCTTTTAGGGGAGCCAACGTTACAGGAGGAAGAGGTTCCGTCTTGACCAATTCCGAGAACAACGATGTACCGATGGTTTCGGGAGTGAGAGATATAATCCATTCGTTGTTTCTCATGAAAAGAAGAAAGCGTGCAAGAAGAGGATCGCGTGATAAAGTTGAAATAGAGCCGATGATGATCAACTTCGACTTGGCTCGGGTGAAAGCCACATTGATTCGACGCCAGTCTCGAAGGAGTTCACCAACCTTTCCATCAGTAATTCAATATTTTCAATATATGAGCGATGTCACCCATCAGATCTATATGCACAACAGAACAACAAATATAACGTACCGAGCCTTGTTCATTGCTTCGCACCATACTGACAATTACGCAATCCTTGTCTCTTCCCTGACTTTTGTCAGCGGTAAGGGTTTCGACTCCTTGAATCTTATTGGCTTCGAATTTCTCCTGAAGCAGCTTAATTTGTTGGCGATACAGAGTGATGACCACTATCTGATCAGGTGTCAGTCCAGCAACTAGAGTCCCTTGAACAATCTTAACGCGAATAGGTTAGTGAGGCCATCTTCAAGATTTGTTGGAGTGAAACATTTCGGTCTTACTCTTTGAACAAGTGTGGCTTCTCCTATGTTCTGCACGAGATCTCCTATCCTGGAATCCTGGCATGGTATGTTATCCGTGTCAATGAAGACAGCTTTACGTCTTATTTGATGTTGATGAAAACGCGGCAGACTTAGTCTCGATGATTAAGAAGGGCACATAGAGAGAAAACTAGGTACTTACTCTGGATCTAATATATCGAAAAGCCAATGATCCTCCTTCGTTATTGAGTTCGTATTCTCCAACTGTTTCCAAGTAGGATAACGCAACGCCTGTTTCTCGATCTCGTCTGAACCACACCTGAGCTTTCCCTTGTAGATAAGTTCATTTGAAAGCGACATGATCTCCTTGTTCATTCTGTATTGATAAGACAGATCTACTGAGGCTGTCGGATGCGCTTCATGTAGTCTTCGGAAGAGGGATGTCTCCATTCCTCCAAGACGAGCCGATGTGTTCTTGACCTATATGACGTTGAAGAAAATTGTTTTCAGTTTAGAAGGCGTCTTGATGAACGATTAAGAGAAGAGCATACCAAAGGAGGCAATTGAAAGTGATCTCCGACTAGGACGAATGTGCGGGCGAAGCGAAGGGGACCTAGGCAAACAGGTAACGTAATCTGAGAGGCTTCATCAACTATACAGTAGTCGAACGTTCGCTGAGTAAACAAGGGACTGAAACAGTAAAAAGAAAGAAGGGAATAGTAAATCATCAGTTTATAACATGCAATCAGACGTACTTGAACAAGGACAAAAAAGATAAAGAACTGACTGGTCTATCGTTAGTGCTGTGGTCGCTACTACTTGAGGACTCATGAGTCGTCGTTCGTACTCCTCTAAATTCTCTGCTGGGCTCTGTGCCCCTAAAGTTAGGTGGGAAATATCCGGATGAACCTGATCATTATACAATTGAAGGACGGTCAGCGTTTGCCGAGCACACTCTGGAGTATGAATATAAGAAGCGCACTTTATCGGGATTCCCCAATCTCAAAATCTCCAGATCTGTTTTGACCAATTTTGTCAAAATCGTATCCACAGCCGAATGTGTATAACTGGTCAAGAGGACCGATTTCCCCCTCTTCGATAAGGCCTTGATGATTTCTACGATCGTCGTCGTCTTCCCTGTACCAGGCATACCCAGTATGAGCGCGTAGTCCTTAGCAGTGAGAACCTTGGTAAGAGCTTCTGTCTGATCTATGTTCAACATGGGAGAGACCTCTTGTGGAAGAGGAGCCTGACTGGTATCGAACAAAGGTGATCGAAGGTCTACTATAAGCGACCGAAGTTGAATCGGCGCATCAGAATAGAATAGCTGGGCTAGATTATCTCGAATTCGACCCATTCCTGTAGCCAGCTCATCCTTGTCGATTCGGAAAGTTGGCTTAAAAATGTGATTTGTCGCTGCATTGGAGGTCCGACGTGTTCGGGATAGTAACACATCTACATCGAGTGTATGATCCAATCCAACTGTCACCGAGCTAGTGCTGAGCTCAAGAATAAATCCTCTCGATAGAGACAGAAGATTGGGCTCAATCGATATTGCCACCGGGTCACCAACAGAAAGGTGGCCAGTGAGAAGGGAGCTTCGAGAATCAGCTGTCTCTACAAGAGTTGATATATCAGGAGAGGGATGTCGTATAAATGTATAATTATGTCGATGGACCTTAGTCCGATTCGTCCCGGTCTCCAAAGCATATGAGTCGATACACATCCCAGCAAAACACCTAAGATATTGTGAGAAAGAAGTGTCTCAGATATAGCGAAAACGCAAGCGCAACACTAGAGTGCAAAAGGAGTATGACGATCGCACGGACCTTCCCTTCTTCTCTCTTTCGACAGCTGTCATCGTCCATAACTCTGCCTGGAAACGAGTCACATCCTGCTCCTCCAAGCTGACCAACTGCTCCCACTTTTTGAAAAACTCAGAATGGGCATCCGTCAGATGGGATGTTTTATCAGAATAAATCCCGGCTACTGGTGAATCTATATCAAGCACGTTCTCGACGGCCTAGGTGTACGATTGTACAACACACAAAAGAGGATCAGCGCAGAAGATTTGGAGGAGACCATCCAAGGCGAAAAGTGGTGAAAAATAATTGATGGTGAAGCACCTACTCTTCTATACAACATACACGAGTCTACCTGATAGCACTTCTTGCAGCTATAGGAGTCTTCGATATGAGGCGGCAGAAATCCTATATCTAATTTATCATCCATCATCGGATCTATGACTGCCGTATTCTGCTCATCCACTCTCAGTCTGCTTTTCTCATCCTCAACTTTCTCGTCAGGCCCCAAAGAGGTCAGCTTAGTTGGGAAACTCTTCACAATCCGAGATCGTTTCTTCGAGAAGTATGAAGCGATGATATTCCGAGCCATGATAAGAGACCGAAGTTCGAATCTAGCAGCAGGGACCTTCATGATAGTGTCTGACTGTGTATAATAGAGGAGACCGGCCGGGATGGGCGTAGCTGTGCTCATATTTAAGATAGGACAGAAGCAGAAGGTTAACAACGCGACGAGACAATATAGAGAAAAGAAATGATTAAAAAAGAGAACGCTACACACCATAACGATCCTCCATCAATAGCGTATACAGCATAGTTTGCGCTCGATGTTCCATCACTCCGACCGCTCTCCCCGTCTTGATTTCGAAAGGCATAGTCCAACTTTGGCTATTCGTCTCTTTTAGACCCATCGAACCTGATCCGGATCCCGTATCTGATAACGTTGCCTGAATGGATACATCAATTTTGCCCTGCAACCCCCACATAGGAGATCTGATATCTTCCTCCACATCGTGTAGTCCGGTCAGGGCCAATCTCTCTTTCGTATTGTGCAACCAAGCTTCATCTTTTGGTTCACACCCTGCGTCGAGCCCAACCATGAATTTCTCGGCCAAACGGCTGATACTGACGGCCGCCTTCTCTCTGACTTCAGACCAAACTTCGTCCCAACTCAGACCAGCGCGGTAGATTTCTCCTTTCATGGCTTCGTCTGAAAGAGTAGTCTCGACAGCCCGTCGTATATTATTCGGTCTGAAAGTTTCCTGAGTCGGATAAGGTCTTGTTGATAGAAGAGTCTGAAGAGTTGTGTGTTGTATATTCCCGTACAGGAGAGATTTAGTTGTCTTTGAGCTAGGTATCAATCGAAGAACAAGACTCTATTCCATTAGACTGTTTGCCGAAGGTTGATATTCTCTCTCTAGAAGAGACCTACGATGTCTTTGTGAGTCTTTGTAAAACAGACTTTCTCGAACAGCTTAAACCGGAAGATATGGTGGTATTAGGTATCAGTAGATCCGGATGATAGATCAAAAAGTTCTCTGGGAAGTCACTCGCAAACACGATTCTTGTAGGTTTGACATCTGAGGTCTCAATCTTGTTCTGGTTGTCGTCGTCGAAATCGTCGTCGATGGAGTTCAATGAAGAAGAGATGACGTTCACATGTTCACCTAATGAAGACAACAAAGGGAGATGGGTCAGTTGCAAGAGCATCTGTTAACAAAGGCCAAGGACATACGAGCGCATATCGGTAGATCTGCGAAATCTTCTCTCAGTATTAATAAGAGTTTTTTGTTAGATTGATGAACCAATACATCTACCTCCTAGAATCCAGCGTAGAGCATCGATACCAAAGTCTGTCAGAAATTTCTAATGATGTTGAAGTATGACTTATACTGACTTTGATCGAAAATCCTCTGACATCTTTCCCTTCGCATGTTCTGACTTCAATGACATCGCATCTCGCCCACTTTCTTGGTTCCCAACCTGAAGGAGGCTCTGTCGGACGAGGATTTATATTCATGAGAGCCGGCTTCTCCTTTGTTTGTCTTACAGGGGAAACGTCTGGACTAAAATCCCAATCATCACTTCCTAAGTCAAATTGAATCCCGTCTAACAGGGACGAGTAGTCCCCTTTCGGCGAACCAGTATGAGACCCTTCCAAGCAGGTTTTCTTCTCAGGGAAAACATGAATGTTTGTCAGAGGCGGTCGAATTGAATTATCAGCGTTCAAATGAAGACTACGAGGAGTCGATCTAGAGATGGTTCGAGACGCTGCTGGTTTTGATAGTGGATGATTTTGCAGAACATTCGATGTACTTTGTGTTGGACGGGTAGAAGCCGGAGTATTCTTGACAACATGTGAGACGTTGGACCCCTCAGATTGAGTCTTATGAAGTCCAATTGAAGTCTTCCGAATGGAAGGACTTGAATTCGGTTCGGCCTGTTTGACAGGCCGACTATTCCGGACAATCGTCTCTGACGGAGATGAGAGTGATCCACTAAATAGATCGTCTTCGGTCAGGCCAGAAAGGAGAGCTTGCATAAACTCAGCTTCCTCCTTAGTTGTCTTCGACATTGGGATTGGGAATGAGGTTAGAGTTGTTCGCCCTCATTTATCATTTTATTGACCTGACGCGTCGAGACGCGTCTCTTGACGCGTGTAATCTATCTCTTTCATATCTTATCCGTCGCAATCAATCTCAAAGCCAGTTTTAGATGTTCTACGTTGGTCATGATAATCGATACATCACTATAGGTCCACTCCGTTTTGGATTACATCCAGTCAGCACTTCCACTTTCTTTCCTTCAAGCCTAGATAGATCGCCGAAAGATTGGCTGAAGAACAGTAGATACTAAGGCATCAGAGAAGAAGGATATAAATCTCAAGGCGTGGTAGGCAACATCGGTCGAAGCCATTTGTCAGCCGCTTCAAACTGGTCAACCACGTGCTTTTGGATGTCGACATTATTGGGAGTTTTCCGGCTTTGGTTCGCCGCCAGCGATCGAACAGCAGCGAGAACCTTAATTCACCAGTCACCGACAAGTCATGTTAGATATTTTCAATTGAGATAGACAGGGCGCGATAGAGCAGCATAAGTTGAAAGGAAACTTACGGCATCCCAGAACCTGAATCCTCGCTCAACCTCTGCCCTCGCGTTCTTGATGCCTACAAAGTTGTCCTCGACAACTTCCAAAGCCTCCTTCTTCGCCTCCTTTGCCTCATCCGACCCTTCCTCTCCTGCTTGTACGGCGTTCCCGTAAATTGCGATGGTTGCGTCCAAGTATACCTTGACGAGGATACCAAATCCAGTGTTGACATCTGTCTGGAATGGAAGAGAGAGTGAGATATCGAGGAAGTCCTCCCGTACACGTCGAGCTTCATTTCGCAGAAGCATGTGTAATGACACAGCTTCGAGCAAATGCCGGAGAGAGCGAGAAAGAGATTTGAGGAATGAGTTGAAAACAAGCAGTTCTCTGGACAGCGGTCCAGACCATTGTTGGTTCTGAATAGACGTGTGAATAGAAAAGGTGTCAGCGGTATAACAAAGTCAAACAGATAAAATTATGTACGAGAATTACCTTAAAGGTCAACGGCACAATGCTCAATACTCGCATTACCAACAACATTGACGCCTTTTCCGAATCTATCCAATCCAAACTAGAATTCAGTCAAGCGGACTGGATGCAAGGACTCACTGACAAGAAGTAAAGGGTCAGAATGTTGAACTTACCTGTGCCGAAACTGGGACCTCCACTCCACGCCTTGCCACTCCAGAGATCACCATGAAGGACTCCCGCCCGAATAAGCTCGAGCGCCAAATAGAGCGGCTCTTGAAATTTATCGTTTACTCGTGATGCTTTGATTCCAGTGTGAAGCGCCTGGGCGAGCGTGCCATGAGTATGGTTTTGGTTGAAAAATCTGCAGGATGGGACATGAACAAACACCTCAGAAAACTCCGGTTCACAGTAGCGATAGAAGTAGATGATGAGAAGACGTACCCGCGAATATCCAAGAACCTCCAAATCACATTGGTCACGATTTCGTCCTTCTTCTCAAGAGGCTTGAGATGCGCAGCCCCATCCTTGCTGTCCTTCTCACGATCTTTGTCGTTTGAAGAAGCGGTGGATGAAGGAACCTTAGGTCTCCTAGTCCTAGCAGCATATTGCTCTTCCGAGGTCGCTCCCAAGCATAAAGCAAAGTCAATAGTAGACGACTGTGATATCACGAGTCCGATATAAAGAGAATTAGCAAGCAATTAACGCCAATGATTCGGGAAGCCGGTTGCGGTGATTAAGTGAGGGAAAAGACTCTTACATTTTGCCTTCTCAGCTCTTCTTCGACAATTAAACAAGGCACATGCCAACCAACACATCGGTCGATGAGGGCTAATGTTTGCTTGTCGTTGTGCGGCACTGGTCGACCGACCAGTCTAGCGTTTGGAGGAGAATTGGAAGTCGGTGTGTTGAAGTAATAATAGGCCAGCTGCGAAGACAAATACAACATGAGGTCAATTGTTGTATACAAAGATATATGCTGAGACCAAGCAGTTGACTGTCTGACTCACCACCGGCTTTTTTCCCCAGAAAGTCGGGTTTAACACAGACGAGATTAGTGCCAGTGCCGTACATCTTGGACTAGTGTTTCCCTCGGTGATAACCTCTTGAATGAATCTTCTAAATTCCGTGCTCTCTCCGTTGTCTAACGGAGGCTGTTCGACAATCATCCCGCTCGTGAGCCATCCAATCAGCTGCGGCGAGACAAGGCCACGACTGATTTGGAAGTAGATTTCATCGGGTAGTCGATTGGAGAAGACTTCGTGTAAATCGTTTGGAATCTCGCTCGCGGATACTATAGATTGATGTGGTTGATGGGAGTGTGAGTGTTGTTGTGAGTGTTGTTGAGGTAGAGAGAGTGGAAGCGGGGTGCACCGTCCTTCTTCAGCCGTGAGAACAAAGCTAAATTTGATGGCGCATCGAGCACGGACGAATAGGTCGGGATAGCCAAGTTCTTTGACAGCTGGGTCGTTCAGGAAAGGCGAGATCGCTGTTACTCCAGATTTGAATCCTTTGACGGCATCAAACACCGCTCTCCATCCACCAGGCACAAAGGGGGGGAAAGATGGAGTGAGCTCCGAACCAGAGAGAAGTGCGATATCAAGGAATTGATCTTCCGATAAGTTGCCCAGATCTTTAAGGACTTGAGCCTTGTTGACAAACTTGAGCGTCGAAGCAGACAGATCGAGACTGAGGATGAGCCGATCGATGGTAGAATTGGTGTAAAGAAGCGCTTCGTGGGATCCGTAGATGGAATGGACGTATCCGTGTTGATGTTTTTGGAGATAGACGAGCTGTTCATGAGTGTTGTTGAAATTGAATGTCAATCATCGGACGAAAGGTACATAAAGAGGATCGATACATATGAACCTGAGCGACACGTACTTGGGCAGAGGTCAGATAAGGAGCGACGATGAATTCAACCGAGCGGTGTCTAAAGATTCGAAGAACAAGCCTGAACAAATCTCTTTGCTCCGTCCAAACAGTTCCTTCCAATAACTTGACCGTTTCGTCCACCTTACCCTCCTCATAGTTTTCCCAGGCTTCTCGCTTGATACCGTTCTCTCTCGGAGTATCTACACCGTTCTTCCCAGGTGGTCGTTTGGCAAGTGGTAGGCCAGGACAAACAAAGACTGGTTTGATTCTTAGTTTTTCAAGAGATCTGAGATCGGCTTCAATTAAAGAGGTGATAGCGAGAGGTTGACCACCGGTGGTAGCCACAAGAGGCTCTCGGGTTGCAGGGGAGGAGAGGAGATGGCGGAGGTAGTGAGGGAGATCAATTCCCAGCCGAGTATCAGCCAAAGCAGAGAGTGGACAAGTTTGGATGAGCTTTCGCTCGGTAAGATAGGCTGTTAGGGAGAAGAAACCAGAAAGTCATTAGCTTCTGAAGAACCAAAAGTGGACGTTGAGAATCAAGATATTCAAGATGAACCTTTCGTGTAGAAGAGGAGGGACAATCAAGAAAACGATGGACGGAAAAAAGACAAGGAATAAACAGTTCAGGGATCAGCCAACATCACAGCAAAAAAACGTGATTCAGAGATAGAATAAAGGCATGTTCAGCCTGGCTGTATCCTCATACACACCTTCGAAGTTGCGTATCATTGGGAAAGCCAAACGAGGAAAGAGTAGGAGAGGTGAGTAGATAGAAAGAGTACAGAGAAAGACGACGAGAGATGGGATCGTCTGGGTAGATGGCAAGCGAGTACGAGCGTGATCAAAGCAGTGTAACCATAAAGTATTTGAAAGTTAATATTATCATTTATACATAATCGTACCGTCGCGTCGCGTCGCGTCACGCGTCCCCCTCACGCGTCTAGTCTAATGAGCCAACTGCAATCGATTGATTTTCTTTCTTTCGAAACTTGATCTCCACTACGCTCATATACATCTTTCCCACCTACATCCATCCGACTTTGAGCCCAGTATATACGATGAGTGATCTCGAGCTCACAGATGATAAGGAGGAAGCTCCCTTTAATGTAGAGTGAGTTTGATTCAGTTTGCTTTGTTCAATCGGTCAATACAAACTTTGGCCTGATACCTACATACGTCCATCGTTGCATCCCACTCTTCGGTAATCTTTCAGAGATCCGATCTCCACCTTGCCCTTGTCCAAGAAACGCAAGATTGAACACGACCCAGAGGTTGAAGCTGCTCCACCTGGCCTTGCAAAAGCAAGACTAATCAATCGAAAGGTTGCAGCTCAAACAAAGGAAAGTTTCACAGATGTTCTACAACGTTTGGCTGACCAGGGAGGCGGACAGGGAGGCGGACAGGGAGGAGGTCAGTAATGTTGCTTATGCTTTCCACTTGTTTCTTTTTGGATATCCTTGAATGAATCCTACATACATAAGCTGACATACCTAACCTTCATGGTCTTCGTGTTTGGATTAGGCCCGGTCGAAACATCCCAATCATGGGCTCGTCCTCCTGTTACACATGTCGATTCTCGTGGACAATCAATCAGTTAGCTCATTTGTTCCTGTTCTTAGAATTTAGGAAATCGTTATTAAACCAGACTGACCTTCATCATCCTTTGCTTTCTTCGTTCGACCCGAAAGTCTTCCAACAAATTGATATTGAGGAGCACAACGAGCCTAACGTAGGACCCAGTCTACGAATCTTCGGAGTCAATGAGGTAAGGCACATTCCTTTTTGGGTTGTGCTGACTAAGAACGAAGACTGAGCGCAGGATGTTCCATTCCATCTTGCAAACACCTTAGAACGGAAACTCGATCCTCCTTCATGTTAAAGAGTTTCTGCCCTACTTGTATATTGCTGCTCCTCGAGGATTTGAAAATTCTGATTGTGCAGCATTTACTAATGCCATCAACGTTAGTCCATTCTCTGATGATGATGATGTTCTACTGCCCCACTGACTGGTGCAATCTTGATCTATCTTGAGTAGAATGTCTTGAGTGGTGGATCAGGCCAGGTAGCCCTGTCGACCAAAGTAGAGATGAAGAAATCCCTTTGGGGCTATAAAGGGGACGATCGCTTACCGTTCTTGAAGATCACTTTGAGTGATCCTAAATTTGTTTCCAGACTTCGAGGTATCTTTGAGAGAGGAGAGTTTACTTTCCGAGAACTCTTGGATGGACCTCTAACATCTTATGAAAGCAATATCTCCTATGAGCTCCGATTTATGATCGACACTAAGGTGAGATGGAGTCTTAAACTTGTTGGGTATTTTGTCGCGTGCTGAACCATCTGACGTTTCAAATCAATGAATGTTGACATATAGATTACCGGAATGAACTGGTTAGAAATTCCAGCAGGCAAGTACACCATCCGGCCAGCAGGGAGAAAGGTTTCAAAATGTCAAATCGAAATGGATTGCAAGTCAGTAACTCCTTCTTTTAAAAAAAAATTTAAAAAAAATAAATTCTGTTCTTCTCTTCTGACTCTGCTCTTATATTTTGTTACCAAGATCCGATGATCTGATTTCACATGCGCCAGAAAATGAATGGTCTAAGGTTGCTCCTCTCCGAATTCTTAGCTTCGATATTGAGTGTGCTGGTAGGAAAGGAATCTTTCCCGAGGCAAATGTCGACCCTGTCATCCAAATTGCAAACATGGTAACTCGCCATGGTTAGTCGCTTAACTCTTCATCTTCTCTGTTTTCTCATTCCCCCTTGTTTCTCGTCGTTGATCAAGTTGTATCCTTACCTTATCGCATAAAGGTGAATTCAAGCCATTCATACGTAATGTGTTCACTCTGAATACTTGCGCCCATATTGTTGGCTCTCAAGTTTTGGAATTTCAGAAAGAGGAAGCACTCCTACAGGCCTGGTCAGATTTCGTTCAGGAAGTAGACCCAGATATGATCATCGGATACAATACAACAAATTTCGATTTTCCATATTTGTTAGACCGAGCCAAGGCTCTCAAAGTTGGAAAGTTTCCCTTCCTAGGAAGACTGCTCAGTATGTGTCGCTCATAAACTTATTACTCTTTATAGATCTGCAATTTCAGAGCTGACACTAGTGCTTTGAAACTTCATATAACGTCACCAGATATTCAGACGGAGGCAAAAGACACTCATTTTAGCTCCAAAGCATATGGTTCTCGAGATTCCAAGATGATCAACTTGGACGGTCGGCTGCAGCTCGATTTGCTCGTTGTTATGCAGCGAGACTATAAGTTGAGGTCTTACACACTCAATGCAGTCTGTGCGCAATTTCTAGGAGAGCAAAAGGAGGAAGTTCATTATTCAATCATCACAGAGTTGCAGAATGGAACAGCCGAATCGAGAAGACGTTTGGCAGTGTATTGTTTGAAAGTTCGTCCGAAAAGCTTGTCGTATTTGAACATACTCACTTTCAGATACTTGTCAACACATGCGCTGATAGCCTCTCGTATTCAATTTGGATATCATACGCACAGGATGCGTATCTTCCCCAGCGGCTCATGGACAAGCTGATGTGTTTTATCAACTATACCGAGATGGCTCGAGTGACTGGAGTACCTTTCAACTACCTGCTCGCTAGAGGTCAACAGATCAAAGTCGTTTCGCAGCTGTTTAGAAAAGCAAACGAAGACGGATACTTAGTCCCTGCAATGGCCAGTCAAGGTCAGTGTATCATGTGAACTTTCTGGCCCTCTCCTCCGAGTGTTTTGTTGTTCCAATCGTTGATCGGGATACATTTTTTCCTCAAATTTTATAGGTACGGATGAGCAATATGAAGGTGCAACAGTAATCGAGCCTGAAAGAGGATACTATGGAGTTCCAATCGCAACGCTCGATTTCGCTTCGCTTTATCCGTCAATTATGATGGCCCATAATCTGTGTTATACTACGCTTGTCGATAGAGGCACGGTAGAGAGACTCAAGCTAGTCAAAGATGAAGATTACATCTTAACACCGAACAAAGGTATGTACGATACTTGATGGAAAGATGTCTTTCGAAAGGAAAACTACATGACAATACTGACCGAACTGCCACCATATTTGATCGTTCTAGATCTGTTTGTGACGACAAAAAGGAGAAAAGGATTACTGGCAATCGTTTTGGAGGATCTTCTCTCAGCTCGAAAGAAGGCTAAGGCAGAACTGAAGGTAGAGACAGATCCGTTCAGGAGAGCCGTGTTGGATGGTCGGCAGCTTGCTTTGAAGGTATGCTTTCTTATGTTTCTATCTTTTTTCATGATCTTTCTCACAAAAAAATGAACGAATTTTTACAACGACTAACGAAATTATTAATGGCTTAATAGATCAGCGCCAACTCTGTGTATGGTTTCACGGGAGCCACTGTTGGAAAACTGCCGTGTTTGGCTATTTCATCCAGTGTGACGGCCTATGGTCGAGATATGATTGAAACTACGAAGCAGGTTAGTCTTTGCCACAGTATTTTTGTGACCGCCAATGCACTTCTTCTTCAGGTCTGATGCAGAGACGAGTCATATTCTACACTTGGTCACTATTTAGGTCGTCGAGCAAGAGTACAGTATGGCAAACGGACATGAACACGACGCGAAAGTTATATATGGAGATACAGATTCTGTCATGGTTAAGTTTGGATGTTCTGACTTAGAAACTGCTATGGCTCTTGGTTCGTCTACTTTTCTTCCTGATATTTGTCTTGCATGAATGCTGACCGTATCACGAACTGTTGGGTTGAAAACATATAGGTGCAGAAGCCGCAGACCTAGTATCTGCAAGATTTGTTAAACCGATCAAGCTCGAGTTCGAAAAAGTCTATTTTCCGTATCTGCTCATCAACAAGAAGCGATACGCAGGGCTCTACTGGACTAGGCCAGACAAATATGACAAGATGGATACCAAAGGAATTGAGGTACGCCTCGCTTTCGCTTCTGCTCTCAAAGGGGGAAACCTTTCATGTACTGACCATAGCGGCCTGTTTGTCCGTTTTCTTTTGGGTCAAACAGACTGTCAGACGAGACAATTGTCGACTAGTACAAACCGTGATAGAGACATGCCTGCACAAACTTTTGATTGACCGGGACGTCAAAGGTGCTGAAGAGTAAGAAAGTTGCACTTTGTATAGTGTGGGACAGAGAAAGCGCATTTGTTGACGTTTGTGTTTAAATTTTGATACAGATACACGAAGCAGGTCATTTCGGACTTATTACAGAACAAGGTCGATATGTCGCAGCTAGTGATCACCAAAGCACTGGCCAAAGCAGGTGCGTCTCTGCGCCGTCTCGTCGGTATGACTGTGAAGCTTACTCCTCATCTGACATCTGATTCATCTGCAACAGATTATGCTGCTAAACAAGCCCATGTAGAGCTAGCGAATAGAATGAGAGCTCGAGACGCCGGTTCAGCTCCTTCTTTGGGAGATCGAGTAGCCTACGTAATCATAAAGGGTGTCAAAGGTACGCTCTGATTTTTTCTGCCCAATCGTTCTGCGATAATCGGTGTGTATCTTTGATATCTGATATACACACCAATTGATACGAGTAGGCGCGGCGGCTTATGAGAAGTCTGAGGATCCGATATATGTCTTGGAAAACAACATCCCGATCGATACCAAGTACTACCTTGATAACCAGCTTTCCAAACCTTTGATGCGAATCTTCGAACCTATCCTGGGCGCTAAATCTAATACTCTGTGTAAGATTTTTCGCCTTGTCGATTGTTTTTTTTCACTTTTCGATTTTAGGGCTGATCGAGACTGGCTTTTCATTATGGGTAAAATACTTATCCCTAGTGGTCGGAGAACATACTAGAACAATCAGCATAACGACCCCAACAGTTGGAGGTTTGATGAAATTTGCAGTTCGGACTGTAACCTGTTTAGGATGTAAAACTCCTTTAAAAACATCGAACAGAGGTACGGCCATCTCTTTTCTCCTCCCTTCCTGTTTCTTTGTTCCTGGTTCATCGACTTGGTTTGAATTCCTTATCCTGCTTCACCTTGGTCTTGTGTCATTTGCAGATGGAGCCGTTTGTAACAACTGCCGACCGAGGATTGGAGAACTATATCAGAAACAAGTGAGTTGACAACAGTCCTTCTGCAATCCCCCAGATCTGAGAACTTGTGCTTACGGTTGTTCAACTAATCTGCTATTTCTCAATCAATAAAAGCTCGTGCTCACATCGGCCCATCAAGTAAATTTCGCGAGACTCTGGACTCAATGTCAGCGATGTCAAGGTTCACTTCATCAGGACGTTCTCTGTTCTAGTAAAGATTGCCCAATCTTCTACATGAGAAAGAAAGCGCAGAAGGATGTGAGCGATGCGATGAACGTGATGGATAGGTTTGACAAAGAAACGGTCTGGTAGAAAGTAGCAATGCTGCTACTTCGTATCATCAAATTCTTCATTCCTCTTTGGTACTTCGTGTCTTTTTCTTTTCTCTTGTTGTCGTTGTTTCATATCGTGATACCTTTTTTTTACATCTGTTGTATCAATACGACCATATCGACCGTCTAGAACTCCTCGTTTCATTTCCATCTGATAACCTCACATTTCTTATGTTTGTATCTTCTCTATATACGTCTAAGGGAGAAAATCATACCTATCTATTGTTGAAGTTTTCTCGTGTTCAAAACTGCCAGGGCACTTATCGAGTAAGAGACATATATAATCGGTTTCGCGATTGATGGAGAAGGATTGTCAACTAATAGATTAGCAAGAAACACTACGTTGGAGAGAGAAGAGGGGAGGTAATAGGACTTTAATAAGGGATTAGAGAAACGGGCCGGGCCGGGATATAGAAGATGAGAAGACCGAAGTTTTCCATCAAGAGCGTATCCTAACCCGGTTCGCACTCGATAAGATAACAAGAGACATGAAAGAACTTGAAGCACAATCGATAAAGACTGAAAAGTCCTCTATTTTCATTCTAGCCAGCTTAACCTTTGAGTTTACCCCAGACGACGATGATAATGAGGAAGACTATTTGAGAAGAAAGAAACAAGTATTAGTCGTCAGGAAGCCGAATAAACAGTTGGCCTCATAAACGCCGGGAAGAACAGGAAGAAATTGATGTACCGAGAATGGCAATGATGCCGTAAGTTAGGAATCGTTGTTGGTACATCCTATCGTGGTATTTCACAGCGGTCATCGTTATCGCCATTGTCGTTGAGCAACGTATTGAATAACACGTGTATGTAGGGAAGGGGCAAACCGGGTGAGAACGGAGAAAGAGGAAAACACGTTTCATGAAAAGGGAAGCCATTTTCGTCTTGATACAGTTCAGTTTAGAGCTCGACCGTCAGAGTAAATGTAGGAAACTGATGCGAGGAAAGAAAGCTGACCTGAAGATCATCTTTTTCAACGTGCCGCTTGCTCGATCGATTGATGTGTCTGCGCTAGCCAACTAGAGGACTCATCACTCATGTCAGATGGAGACCTCATATAAGATAGTTAGACGCGAAGAAGCCTGATTACTTACAACATCCCTGGAGTGTTCGATCTGCTCCCTCTGACCTCTCAAGTTTCTCAGAATATCGGCCCCGACGCTCTCCGTCTCTAATGCTAGCCGATGAGACTCGTCCAATCGTCGTGAACCTGTAACAACCCCCAGATGGATGCAATCCGGTGCTTCTCATCAGCCTGACGAGACTCAGATATGTATACGGAGGTAGGAAAGACAGACCATCAGCCAATCGCTCGGTTCCTTGTAACAGACGCGTTCGCTGTGAGTAGTCTGTCGGCGAATCAGAATACGGATCATCTCGTAATGAAGCGTCGGAATTTCCCAATAGGTCAGACCTGAATGTTGCCTGCTTCGCATCTCTCTAGAGAACCACAAGCTTGAAGAGGTAAGAAGCGAACAATGTGAAGTGGTGAGATAGATGCTGATAAGACGAACGAATTGTTTCCTGAGCTTCTCAAGCTGCGCTTTGTATGACTTGAAGTTAAGGGTGTATTTAGAACGAATCGATTGAGGGATGGATGGGAGCTCGACTTCCATTTGAGAAATCTATCACCAGAAGAGATTAATATGGCGTTAGCCAACAGGACGATGATACATTTAAATCCGTCAACTCAAACTCCCACCCGACGCGTTTCTGTCTTCTACTTCATCTTGCATAGGGGATGACGGTTTGTGAAAAATAGATAGTGGACAAACGATTTCCTCTCCCTCTTCCAATTCGGCCTCGGATCTTCTGATCAATGCCTTCAAAGGCTCACCCGACAAGCTTTTTGACTCTGTCTCAAGCTGGATGGTCAGCTTGTTGACGAGCTGTTGGAAATCGTGCGAGTAAGACTCGAAGAGGGATGCTGGTGATTGGCTATGTTTTTCAGAAAGAATCGTAAACTTAGTCGATCAAACGATCATGCCCAGTACATAGAACGAACTAAGCAAGTAATCCAACAGAATACTGACTCCATGTTGTGATCAGACTCAATTCAATATTGGTGGTTAGAGGGTATCTTTCTTGAAGAACCGGCGAGATGGGAGACGAACGGATGGCTGTCCGGGTGCAGTCAAGTGGCGGAATTCAATCACGTGATCTGTGTATGGTATACTATCTGTTCTCTCCCATCAACGTCTGTTCTCTCCTTGAACTAGCGCATCGCCAGAACAAGCAAAAAGAAAGAAAAGTTGTCTTTGATAGATCAGAGAGGGGAAAGAATCCCTCCTCTCTCTGTTTTTTTGTGTTCAAGAATAGGGAAGTAAAGTAGAAACAAAGGGATGCCGTTGAAGAGAGCAAGAAAAACAAACCAAATCAAAAGAGGGAAGGACAAGATGTGCAGTGGGTGAAGAACGGATTGAAGGGTTGAACGGAATCGATGAGAAAGAGGAGAACAGACACTCAAGGACGAAAATGAAAAGGAAGGTAAGAAACAAAATAATTCGTCTAATAACCACCTCGGCTGGAGAAACCACCTCTTCCACCGCTACCACCTCGAGAAGAGAATCCACCTCGACCTCCTCTGTCACCTCCACCGAATCCACCCCGACCTCTCGGTGCTCCTCCGCCTCGGGAAGAGAATCCACCTCGGGCGCCACCTCGGGGCGCTCCAAATCCACCTCGACCACCGGCTCCTCCTCGACCACCAGGGGCTCCTCGACCTCCTCGAGCTCCTCCTCGGCCTCCTCGCTTCTCGACTGTGTTTGTTTGAGATCAAAGTATCAAGAATAAATAGAAAAGGAAGTCTATCAGAAACAAACGTTACCGACGAAAGTGACAATTCTCTCCTTGTTTCTGAACCCGAAGTAAGAGGGTTCGATTATCTTCAAATACTGACCTTTACCACCAGCAGCCTTAGGTTTCGGCAAGAACCTCTCAATCGGCAGCAGCTTGTCCCCTCCAATGTAGACCTTGTCGTCCTTCTTGAAACTCGAGGCAACCATACCCTCGTTCATCTTGATTGTGAAAAAGATCTCGTTGATCGGTCCGAGGATCTCGTCGACCTTACCGATCTGAGTCTTGTTCTCAAGGTAGATAGGGGCATTGAAGTATGGGACCTTGGTGGGCAAAAGGTTCGAGCAGAGCATCTCAGATTCAACAGAGTGCATGAAAAGTCCGACCTCTGACGTTGTTAATAGAGCGAGAATGCGGGTGTGGCGATAAGGTGTTTTAGGGATGCGACGAATAGTTCATACAAGGGCAAGATTTGAACAGCCAAGACATAATTTAGTAGAGCTCTCATCCCAAAAAAGAACAAGATAAAACGCACCCTGGACGACGTCGGGAGGGCCGTAGGACTGCTGGAAACCACCTCGTCCTCCACCTCGCCCTATAAGTTTTCGGCAAAAATACAAAGCATGCCGAGATCCATAGAAAGAAAGTCGCGTCATTAGTCCCAAGTTCCTTAACAGCTGGAGAAACTATCTGCCACGCAAACGAGGGCATCCCGATGGACGAAAGAGGAACATCCCAGAAGCCAAAAGGAAACTTGAAGGCTGAAAAGAAGAATAAGCCTACTTACCACCTCGTCCGCCAAATCCACCACCTCGTCCTCCGCGATCTCCTCCACCTCGTCCTCCGAATCCGCCTCGTCCGCTCATTCTTATTTGTAGGGGTGGTAAAAAGGGAAAGGGAAGTGGAATAAGCCGACTTTCGGAGCTAGTTTCTGAAAAGAAGAGGTCGCTGAGGAGAGGAAAACGGTGAAGGGATCCAAGGCAAGGTTCGGTTGAAGGGTAGCGAAAAACAGCAGAGGAACGGCGGATTGAACGATAATTTTAGTCAGACCAAATCATCGGAAGAGTCCACAGAACCAAGAAAACCTTGTCTTACGTTTAAACGAGTAAAGACCGACGACCAAGAGTGATGAATGAAGAAAGAAGAGGAAGAAAGAGGATAAACTGTGAGAGAAGCAAGAAGAGAAAACGATTGAAAGAATTTTTGGGTTACTGCGCGAAAATTCCGCTTTTTTCTTTCCTGCCTGGCTTTGTCGACTCTTTGCACTACCACCTTCTGAAGGATCCCATCGGCCATCACTTCAATATACACTGGCCAGCTTTATAATCCTATAGGCCCATCATGCTTTCACTCCTTTGTTCTCTTAGGTCTCTCTCCCTTAGAGCTTCTCCTTCCAATCTTTCTGCCGCTGCTTCAGCACCGATAGGCCCTTCCGTCCGATCGGTCTCGGTTGGATCGTTAAAGCCTTCTCGAGGATCTCGCAAGAAGGTATGTGTCCTTTTGTTATGGTCTTTCCTTGTTGTGTGAATACTATATCTCGAATACATCTGACCTCTACTTCATTGTGTAACTCAGAAAATTCGTTACGGACGAGGAGAAGGTCAAGGAACCGGAGAAGGAAAAGGACGAGGTAATAACGGTACGGGTGCCCGAGTTGGAAAGAAGTACTCTAGGGGGTTCGAGGGTGGACAGACACCTTTGACAAAACTATACCCGAAATGGGGTTTCTTCAACGTGTTCGTAGTACCAACGTTGCTCCTGATACATATACTTCTCTTCGAAGTCTCCCTCCTCGCATCATTATCACTCACTCCGGCTTCTATGCCTCATATTGAATCGGTTTGTTTTCCGTCCTTTTCTTAACAGTGGCCGAAAGTTCTACCAGCCTGTCTCGCTGGGAACGATTCAGGAGTATATTGATCTTCGAAGGTTAGATCCGACAGAGACGATCACGGTTGAGCATATCCATAAGAGCAACCTCTGTCATGGGTTCAAGCAGGCCAACGGTTTTAAGCTCTTGGCATCAGGGGTTCGTGTTTCCTTTCTTTTCCTCGTGGCCCGTGTCGCAATTTGGTCATCTAAACCTTCTCTTCTCATTTCTTCACTTGCCTCATGTTTATTTGAACAATATGCCTCAGTTTGAACAACTCAAGCAACCTATCCACATTAGGCCTCACCGAGCTTCCATCGCTGCCATCAAAGCAATCGAGGCTACCGGTGGATCTGTCACCGCCGTCTATCACAACCGACTTTCCTTCAGGCAAGCCATCCATCCTGAAAAATTCAGAGGCCACAGAAGAATTCAGGAAGCTTTACCGATGAAGAAGCGAGATATTTTGTACTACACGAACTGGTTCGTCCTCTGTTTTTGTTTAAAATCCACTTTTTGAAAGTTCGCGCCAAAAAGTTGATTTATTTTGTGATCAACTCTAAACCCCATCCTTCAAAACAGGGAGAAGCGAGGATACCTTGCTAAGAAACCGGAAGAAGCAGAGAAAGAATCGGAGGTACCAAAAGAGTTTGTATCACCTGCTTCTAAGCAGTACTAATTTTGGAGAGTAGAAAGGAATTTTTCCTTGCAAAATATATGATATCTTTCTAAATTGACGACCTAGAGTAGTGCATTAATAAGGATTCATCCTGAGGAACGAACTTTCTCAACGTTGTGTTCAATATATTATACAGAATCTATCATAGGATTAAAGAAACAAAGGCGCTAAGACAAGATACATAATGAATGATTTAAAGCCATAAGTCACGTGACTTCGAGTACAGCTTTATCTTGAGATTTTCTAAAGTCATCCTCCGAGCACCATCCTTCGCATCCTTCCGGCCAGTCATCCAATCATCCTAACCACCTCATATCCTTTAACGCACACGTTCTTTTCTTTCCTCTTTATAGATTGCGCAGGTTAGAATGGCACGAACAAAAACCCAGAAAAGAGCAGACGCTCGACCGGCAGCTGCCACGACGACCATCCCTTCAACTTCTACCGCTGCCGTTCCGATACCGGTTGCTGGTCAGCAGCTCGATCAGAATGTCGATTCGTTACTCCGTTCGTCATTCAACACCATCTTTTATACAACCATCCACACCTTATCAGGTCCTAAGTGATGCTAACTTTTGGCTGTGTTTAGTCAAATCCCATACGTTACTCGCCCAGCAAAATTACGAACTTGCCCAGCGATTCTTAACCCGATTGCTCGCCTTGGAGCCTTCGAATGCGGAGGCCAGAGAGTTAATAGGAGTCTGTGAGCTCGAACTTGGGAACGCAGAAGCAGCTCGAGACGTCAGTACTTTCTCTTTGCTTCTGTCTCTTGGCGCATCATCCAGTTTCCAAAAGAGATCAGCGTTGATCTAACTTTTGACTCCTCCACCATGCTTTGGTGCTCTAGCACTTCCTCGTATCACTCCAAGCACCTCTTCAAACTTCGTCTGCGCCTTACTTGTATCTCGCTCAGCTAGCTTATTCTCCTCAGGAGGCGCTCAACCACTATGAAGCTGCGGTCAAGATCTTGGACCAACAGCTGACCGAGCTCGTTCAGTCAGAACAGACTGGAGTAGAAGACACCAAAGAGTTAGAGGTGGCTGAGGGCACGATGAGGAAGCAGATCAGTACGGCCTTGGTTGGAATGACCGAGATTTACCTCACAGATCTTTGGTATGTTTTTGCTCGTCTTTTTCTTCGTGATTTAGAAGGACGTGAATGGTGCTGAACCTCATCGCCTGGTCCTACAAAGCTTTGAGCCTCTGGCAGAAGAGAAATGTAATCTGCTTTTACAAAAGGCACTTTCTGTTCTTCCCACAGATCCTGAAGCATGGATCTGCTTAGCGAGCGTGCGCACGTCTCAACAACGACCGGAGGAAGCTGTCGAATGTATTGAAAAGGGCTGGGCTGAGTGGAAAGATCGAGAATTAGGTTTGTCTGTCTCCTCTTTCTCGTTCTTACTCCTTTCATATTTACAGTGTATCTAAGTATATTTCTATTTTAGGTGATCCTCTTATTCCTTCCATCCAAACCCGACTTTCTCTCGCTCGTTTACTACTTGAATACCATCGGTTCAGTGAAGCAACCACTCTGCTCCGAGGGGTTCTAGATGAAGACGACGAAGACGTTGAAGCAGCCTACCTTGAAGGTTGGGCCTGGTTTTTGAGAGGAGAGCAGATCGAAGAGACAGAAAAGGAGGTTGCAGCAAAAGGGAAAGGAAAGGAGGTTGGCGGTAGAGGGGATGAGGATGAGTTGAGCAAAATCGATTGTTGGGAGGAGGCTAGAGAGGTCTTAAGCGTTTGCCAAGTCGTTCGTGCCTTTCTAATTTTCCCTCATCTGAGATCCCCATGACGCAGGCGACCAGGTACCAATGTCTTCTGTCTCTCTTTTCGGGTTGGACCTTCTCACAAAACAGCTTCATCAATCGCAAAACTATCCTCAGCTCGAGATTCTTGCGCACGTGAACGAGATGCTTGCTGCTCTCGACGAAGCGGGTATCCGGCCAGCCCAAGGTGTTGTCGACGAAGGAGACATGGAAGCTATGGATGGAGAAGGTCAGGATTGGGAGGATGATGACGATGAAGAAGACGAGGATATGGCATGAGTTCTTGCTTTCCTTGTTTCCTTGTGTCGCCTCTGACGCTTGCTGAACCACGAGACAGACACCAAACCAATTCAAAGTTGAATATAGTGAACAAGATATATAGGAAGAGGGATATGGAAAGACTCCCTCAGTGTTGGCACACGACAGTTGGGTTTCAACCAATCAGATCGACTAGCGACCGAACTTTAAAGATCTGACACAACGGTGACATGTGTTCTTATATACGTTCAAGTCTCAACTGAATGAATACCCAACTCTCTCTACACCCAGCCGAGCTTGCTTACTTCCATCGAGCGTCCAACCTAGAGGACCCAAATCACAGTCGGCACAGATCAAATATTTGAGATTCTTCGCGTCTGATCCAAGAGCTTGTTGGACGGCTTCCGAACGGGCAACGGAATCAGGGATGTTTCTCGAAAACCCAGCGTTTTCAAATCCGAAGGGGGAGTTGTTGATTTCCCAGTATGCTGTTTGAGTCGCTTGGGACGGTGAGGATTGAAGCGAAGGCGGCAAGAACGGTCCAGACTCGTCATACTACAAGAGATTGATGATTTGGTCCCATAGAATAAGTAGTCAGCATGGTCACATTTTTCGTGAATGACTACAAGAAACAGTATGGAACATCTTACTATACCCGCCTGTCCAACCACCCATTTTGCGTCCCCTTTCCTCAACAAGACACACCCACAACCATCTCTCGGACAGTAGATGGTCAGCAAATTGGTCTTGGTCGAGGGATCAACTAGACTCTCTTCTGTTGGACCAGCCTGATTGAACGATCGTACACTCGGACGAGCTTTCGACGAAGATGCTGCAAGAAGTGCAGAGATAGTTTCCGGAGGAATAGAGTCGGTCATTCTAGCTGATACTCAGTTGATCGTGCTGATTCCAACATGTGCACTGATGTAGATACGTTAGGTACCTAAGGAAGGCTGGTTAGGGTTCTAACTGCGCGGATTTATGAATCTTTCAAATATCAAAAAACTTATATCCAATTACGTCACATGTCCATTCACGTGAAACTTACGTAATCATCTCGAGACCATCATCCTCCCAGTACACCTGCCCATCACACTCGCCCACCATGTTGATCCTTCTCTCTTTATAGCCATCCAGACCTCTTTGAGCGAGAACGTTTTTATCAACAAGAAGATGGGAATCTTCACCCATCTGTTCGCATTTCTTCTCGGTGGATTGACGTTGATTCCGGTACTCATCTGTACGCTCCAATGTCCCTCTTTAGTTGGTTGTTGTCGTCAGTTGGCTGATTTAAACCTGTCACTCTTGATAAATTCAGTCTCATTCTTCGTGTGGACCTCAGTCCCAGTTGGGGACCCTAACCCTTCTAAGATTATCAAGAAGGCTATTGAGAAAGAAACATCATCGTCTAATGATACAACGGAACCCAGCGCCACATCCATATCCAAGGACGTTCCTGTCTCTGGAATATTTGTCAAATCATCCCCTCGGCTCTCAAACTGGCTTACCGTCCGGAGATCTTTTTCCCCCAGTACAGCTAGCGCTTCAGAGAAACCCAAACAGGCGAAGGAAACGTCGTCAGATAACTCATACTCCGCCCTCCTCCTTAGAACCGTGAGGTCCAGCGCATCACACTCATCCACCACATCACCCATCACGGGTCCGGCCTCATCAACCGCTTCTAATTCCTCACCCGCCGGAGGCTCTACCTCTGGCAATGCTTCACAGTACAAGCCTCCTTCAGACTTCAAGTTCTGCTGCCTGAAAGGCACTACGCTCTTTCTTTATGAGGATCAAGACCAGAACGAGTGCTATGCTGTTCTAGACCTTCAACGCCTCAAGGTAACAATCTTTCCAGATGAGTTGAAAGATGCGGAGATGTTTGCGAAACGGAATTGTATCAAGCTATCAGAATCAAACGAAGAGGAAAACCAGGAAAGAACAGGAACGGACGGAAAGAAGGGTTCTAACTCTGGTTTGCCATGCATATCGCCATGGTATATATTCGTGAAGGAGAACAGTCTCATGGAGGAGTATGTACCTCTTATGTCGATCTCTCAACGTTGTCACGAGAGATGCTTGAGATAACTAAAGGTTAACATGGTTATTTGCAGCTGGTACCTGGCTCTAAAACATGCATCATCCAAAAATCCCCAGATTTCGGTACTCGACCAGTTATCACCGGTCTTCTCCCAGAAGGTATGTCTGGAAGGTTCTCTGAATATGGCTCGCGCTCGACCTAATGTTGACCTGTTCTCTATTTGGGGTGGACGATTCCTCTGTAGGATATGGCCCATCTGATTGAAACACTCGACACAGATCCGGATCCAATTCCTATGCGCTGGTTAAATGGAATGTTTGGACGGTACTTCCTAGGCATCCACAAAACTGCTCTCTTGGAAGATGTGAGCTCTTTCGAAAGGGCTTTCGAATATAAGATCCATTCTCACGAACTCTTCTTTTCATGATACGCTCGATCTTACCGAGGGTATATAGGTGATAATATCCAAAATACATAAAAAGTTAGGGAGACTTCAACTGCCGTCATTTCTTTCCCCACTCAAAGTCAGCTCGGTCGAAATCAAGTCACCGCCTCCAACCTTCTCGAAGCCAATGCTGCGGGACCTAACTAAAGAGGGAGAAGCCAGTATGGAAGTGGCTGTTTGTTGGATGGGGGAGGTCAGAATCAAAGTCGGCACAGAGGTCAGCCTGACGCTGGTCGGCAGGGTCCTCCGAGTGAGCGTTGTTTTAGATCTCGTGATCAAAGAAATAGTGAGCTCCGTTCATGCTTGTGCTCAGGTCTTGAGTTCCGATCGAGTATGAGGATAATTGATGTACTGAACGTCTATCACCTCTGTGAATCATCTTAAACTTGTTAGGAGGGAAATCTACTGCTTATGATGAAAAGTCCGCCCAGTTCAAGGGTTTGGTATGGTTTTACAAAAGAACCGAAAATGGTCATCGTATGTACTTGTCGCAACCAGCTCGTTTCTTGGTCTTCCCGCGCTGAACTTCGGATCTCGCTCTTCTCCGATAACGTCTCTTAGAACGTAGAGCCAGTTGTCAGCTCGACTCATGTGTGTATTCAGACTCACATTAAAATCCGTTTCAATCACCGAATTCAGGACAAAACACTCAGGAGACTGACAACGATCTGTTTTTGATCCCAGATTAAATGGAGCATGATTCTCAAACCCATCGAGAAGCAGATACGAGAAGGTGTAAGCGGGCCCTCAAGCGTTCACATCCATCGATGCGTTAAACCGTGACTGATCGAGTCGTATTTTTTGTTCTGTTTCGAGGTGCTTAACAGATTATCGAGTCTGTGGTACTGCCGAACATGTGAGTTCATTAAATAAATCGTCGATCTCTGTGTTCAGCGGGTACTGACCACATATTTTTCACAATAGGGACGACATCAACTGGTGAGTTACGTTTTTGTTGCCTGCGCTTCTGTCTGAGTGTACTCGACTAAACAGTTGTTACTGGCTTATTTAGGTTTGACTCGTCCGCATATCCTAACGGTCGAGGAGCTGTGTTTGCCGAAGCTGCTCGCAATGTTCAAGATTCGACTCTGGTAGCTCCTAGTACTTCTGAGTCCACCGCGAGCGAGGGCACCCTGATCAATACCAAGGATACTGACGAGATGCCTGGAGGTCTTCGAAAGCGTCCTGCCTCTGCAACAGTTGGAGAATCTGTCGTCGATGACGAAGGTGGTGACGGAGGATCACCTCTCGTTACTCCTTCCGATGGAAATCTACACAGAAGTCCATCAACTTCTATTAAACGAAACTGGTTCGGAAACAAGACTAATGGATCTGTGGATTCAAACAAGAAGCCAGTGGCTGTTTCAGTTGAGAGCACTACGAAGCTTGCGCCCACATCTTCGTCGTCTAGTATCATCTTGGATGATTTCTATCAACCCTCTTCCGAGACTTCAACTATACCTCTTAAAGCTAGCTCTGCTTCAACAAGAAGGTTGAGTACCGAATCTTTACCTGCTCAGATGGGTGCTACTCGGACTCCTATCTTTAACCCTGCTCTGCCTCAATCTGGACCCGGGATACCAAGAACAGCGACCCTACCGATAGAGGATAGAATGGTAAAGCAGTCGCTTACCGGCGCGTCGGTCATCATCCCAGAGACTACTAATCCAACCAGCTCGGCCACCTCCTTAGTTTCAAACTGGAAAGCTCGAGCTAACAATGTCGACAAGCAGGCAATCTCGACGTCGTTGAATCAAGCAAAGGATGTGGCCAAGAGATGGGGAGCTAATTGGGCGGCCAAAAGGAAGGTAGCTGCTTCGACCGGATCGAACGAAGGGGAGTTTTCAAGAGAATCTCATCCGGTAGCAGGAAGAAGTCATCAGTCGTCTCTTTCGTTAGGACAAATGCCTACAGATCTGTTTGGAAAGTTTGCAGGTAGCATAGGAGACAGATTAGAGAGCGCGAGCAGCAGCAGCCGGACGGATTTATCCCGAAGTTATCCTCCTCTGAATCCGGCTCCTAAAAGTTCCGACGAAGCATCAGACGGATCGGCTCCTACTACAACAAGACATACGGCGCCTTCCTCCACTAATGATGGTCTGTCCAATAGTCTACCTGTTCCGGTTCAACTACCCAGACGAGATCGATCACCTTCTTTGAGATCGAAGCCTTCCTCTCCATGCGCTCAAGATCCGAAAAAGATAAATTTAATGGCCCTTCCGAGCGGCGCCCAAGCTACCGTCAAGTTACAGACTGATTCTGCCGCTGCCGGAACTCACACAACGGTTTATGATGAGGAGATCAGCCGACGAGCTGCCCCCGTCCGAACACAAATGTCGGCTAGTCCTATGATGGCCGTCCCGAGGATTCCGCTAAGTCGAAAAGGAGATGTCATGGCGTTCGGGTCCACAGATGAGCCCATGGATAGTAGTAAGAAGCCGATTGACCAGAAGGATAAGCTCAATTCCGTATACAAGCTCTTTTCTGGTGGGAACCCTGGGTCAGGAGTATCGTCTCTGTCGACCAGTAAACCAACGGATCAGCCCTTGAATGAAGACTCATCGAATACTTCTTCCCAGGTAGTTGCAGACGGCAAGCCTCATGTGGTTGCATCAGACGATAATTCTGTCGGTCCTGCAATTCAAGCAAATCTCGAACCTTCATCTCCAGCAAACGCTATCACATCGCCCATGGCTCAACTGCTCACTCAACCTCATCCTCGTACATCCTCATCCAAAATGACTACCTCTCTTCCTTCCAGTGGCATGAAAGCAGCAATACCACCTTTAGCACTTCCTCCTCGTCCGATAGGTCCTGTCACTTCCTCCAGTTGGAAGAGAACAACTTCAGCGTCTAGTACGGGTAGTTCAACACCCTCCTCTCCTATTGTTTCTTCTGAATCACCAGCTATCTCCATTTCAACAACAGCGGCAATAGCGTCAGATACAAATAGTGTCCAAACGAAAGCGCAATCTGTTTCGTTGAGCTCCAGTCTAGAGTCTGGATCTCAACTTGGTGGTTCGTTATCAAAAGCAGAGGAAACACTTTGGGGAATCACTAGACGAGATCGAGAAAGAGGCATTGCTCAGTCTGTTGATTCGGCCGGAAGTGGATCGGTTTCTGGGAAAACACTTCCTAGTAGAGGTAACAATGTCCTTTTAGAGGCATCGGACAGTCCATCGCCAGAATTCGCGCCTACTTCGTCTAGTCAGCCGGATCAATCTTTCTCTCCTCTGCGCGATCGAGGTGGTCAGATTCTTGTCCCAGATGTATCACCACGACAAGACTCCCAGTTTTCTATCGCTTCTTCCATTGTTCCTTCTGACCAGCTCTCGACCTTGCACGACGAAGAGAGGGAACGTCTAGAACTAAGACCGGGTTTGGGGACGAGGTCTAGATCAGTCTCAGAGACAAATAGTGTCGATGGGATGTTTAGGTTTGACGAGCACTGAGAGATCGAATAGAACGTGTAAATGGGCAAAGAAAGACATTACTGTTCTTGAGATTATAGGGCTTTCTAGCTTTCTTTTCCATAGCAGATCACCAACAAGTACAGGCTGTGGCTCCTGCCGTGCGCTTCCTTCTCTCTTGTCGGCTGAGCCTCTTTACCTTTGGATTCGAACCCCTCGTGCTAAGGCGTCCATCCTGATACCCTCTTCTTCGTTTGTAAAATACCGTATAGTTAAAATGCTTTCTCCATTGGGATATGATAATATCGTCGCATTACTGACTGAGCTAGATTGATCGTTGACATATAATTTCAATAGAAAGGAAGGGGACATCAAATTCGTACATTAGATACAGTGAAGACTCAATCTGATGATACACAAGCAAAAACCATTAGTGGTGGTAAGAGGGAGCCTCAGGCTTAACGATTTCCCAAGCTTTGTTAACGCTATATGTAAGACCGAATGGAAAAACACAAACACAGTCAGTCAAGAGCGTTCTTGATTGGAGTCGGATCCAGGAAGAGAAACAGACAAAAGAAGGAGACCAAAGGTAGAAGGAAAGACTAGAAATGATACGAACTCATCAACAACATCCTGAGGCAAAGGCCCTTTCTCGAAGTCCTTCAAGTTCTGATCTATGTGTTTAGTCGAACTAGCGCCGATGATGATAGCGTCTCCGTATTTCGAATCAAGGGCCGAATGATGATTGATCCATCTGATTGCGATTTCTGCTGTTGTCAGCTTGTTTCTCTCCGAAGTCTACCGTATAGGTTTGTACCAGGACGTGAGAGTAAACGTGCGTCGTTAGCGAGGGGAAGGTCGAGTTTGATGGAGAAATAGTATTATTGAACAAGTTCGTACAGAATTGATAACATCCATAGCTTGGAAGTAGACGTCCTTCCAGTATCTAGCTCGATACATCGATCCTTGTCTATGAAGTGTCCAAACAGAAGACATTTAGATGAGACAGGTCAAACAAATGAACGTTCTTGAGGAACGACAACGAGGAAGAGGCAAAGATGAACACACGCTCGCTTAGGATCAAATCGGGATCCTTCTTCGACTTTGGATTCTTTGTTGAACCCACCAGCAAAGAAACCACCTCCAAGGCTAAGGAAAAGCAGTAAAGAGTGATATATCGTTCAGATTTCAAAGGTGGACTGAAGAAAGGAGACCGATGAACAAGATGCAGTGACGAACGGGTTGTAGGCCTAAAGAAAGAGCAAGAGAGCCAAGTGAGGAGATCATCGTTCAAGTAAGAAGAGGAAGATCAGTTATGCGACTTGCTAGAGACGTTAGAACTGAAAAGACAGAGGAAAGTCTACGTACATAGAAGGAGATGTTGTTCTCTCGAAGCACAGGGAAGAGACCTTCTTCGGCAGACCGAGTGATAGCATTGAAGATTCCTTGGTATACAGTTGGCTGAACATAGTTGTTCTTTTTGCAGATGCCAACGATCTGCTTGACCTCGTCGGCTGTAAAGTTACTCTGTGGTGGTAGATTGGAAATTCATCCACACCATCGTCAGAAGAAGGGACTCTTCCACAGGATTCGTCCATACAGCCTATAGACGCAGATGTGACAAAACGTACAAGGCCAAACCGAGCAAACTTGCCAGCTTTATACTCTTCGTTGATACCCGCGAGAGTCTACGAGTTTATAGAGGCATGTTAGGACATAACTGGATGTATTCTGAAAACAACCGTTCGACTTACATCCTCAAAGGGAGTCTCCCGATCGGGCGCATGGAGGTAGTAGATGTCTACTTTCGAGGTCTCCAGAGCCTTCAGAGAATCATCCAGTGCTCGATGACTAAAGACAGACGCTCAACAACCCGATTTTAGTCTTCTTCATGGTAACATGGATAGACACTGATTTGATGATATGGACAAACACATCAGCAGCCGAATGAGTGTATTGGCCTTGGCTCAAAAATCCTTTTCCTCGGGCAGAAGGAAAGACTTTGGTCGAGATGACGAAACCCTGGCTACTCCAAAGAAATTGATAGGATCAATCGGTGTTATATATCGTCGGTCTTTGGCAAAGACTTACTCCTCTGCCTTCACCTGCGCAAGCTTTCTCTCAGAGCCTCCGAACCCGTACACTGTTCACATTCATCAGCGAAGGCCAGTCCAAGTCATCAGATCAGTTGAAACCTCGGAGAGCTGACTTTTTTGATGCACGTCTCTGTAGATGACTCACTCCTAGCGGTATCAAGCTCAGTATGCCCATGTGATTTGAAGACATCAAGAATTTCCTGAGCGCCCTCTTTGGTGAATACTCGAGCTTGCTCTGCACCTTCTTCTCCGAAGGTCATGCACTATAGATATGGACATGTTGAGTTGGTCAAAAATGAGGTGGTCAAAACGAAATATGGAAAAGAAAGGCAATGCTTACGCCGAACACGACTTTGACGTTTGATTTGGACATGGCAGTTTATTTTATCCTCCAAAAAAAGGTATACAATATGATCCAAGGTAAACGAAAGGAGAGATAGTCAAAGCAGCGCAAGAACCATCGGTTTATATAAGTTGGACAACGAAGCCGAAGTGGAGGTCGACGTCGGCGCGGGATATGATGACATAGGGTGGAGGTCAACGGCGAAGGCTCACTCTTCCAGACCGATCGTATTGTTCTTTGTGCTCACAGATGACCAGTTGGATGGTCAGACAGACTTGCAGAATCGTACATAGCGGTAGATGATAACATGATGAAGATGTCCCAAGGAGCTGCTAGCTTCATCATATGTATCCTTGTTTTTGGAATGTACATACTATGATTCAGATTATTTCACAGAGTAAGAGATTAAAGATTATTCCTTAAAGATGAAACGTCTCTCTACCATCATCTTCTTACTCGTCTTCTTTGGTCTTTCGTTCTCTTTCTATCGACAATCTCTCCCTCGAACCTTCTCTATGCCTCCTTTGACATTCCAGACTTTAGCTCCTACCGCTAAACACACAGCGACTGTAATCTTCTCTCACGGGTTAGGTGATCAGGGAGCATCCTGGCTACCGTTGGCTCGGACGCTCGCTCCTGCGTTACCATATGTCAAATGGGTCTTTCCCAATGCTCCAGAGATCCCGATCACGCTGAACAATGGGTACCGGATGCCAGGCTGGTTCGACCTTTCTTCTTTGGAGAAACTAGGTGACCCGAGAGAGGAGGACGAGAAGGGTTTGGTGGCCAGTGCAGATGCGATCCAAGCAATCATCAGCAGAGAAGGTTTGGCTGTTGGAGACAAAAGGGTTGTTGTCGGTGGGTTCAGTCAGGGATGTGTCGTCGGTATCCTCGCTGGTCTGACAAAGGGCACCCAAGGAAAGGAGAAGGAAGTTCAAAGAGCTCTTGCCGGTGTCGTTGGTGGGTCTCTTGTACTTTGTATCTCTCCCGACTCGAGGGAGCGAAACTGATGAGAGCATCGATCGGACTCTCTTCTACTTTCCTTTCTTCTCCGACCAAGGACTTTCTGGCTGGCTGCCTCTCAGAGATACGTTGAAAGATAGATTCCATGCTGAGGCAAAGAACCTACCGATCTTCTGGGGACACGGAACGGCCGATCAGGTCGTCGCTTACAAGTGTAAGATTCAGCGTGCTCCTATTTATAATGTCCTACTCTGTCCTTGTACATAACACGAACTTATGTAAAACCCTATCAAAATCAAACGGGTTCGTTACAGATGGTCAACAATCCGTGGAGATTCTCATCTCACAGTATGGCCTCGAGAAATCATCAAGCCAAGCTGGCAAAGGTATCCAGTTTGAGAGTTACCCAGGGTTGGGACACGGAAGTTCCCCTCAGGAGCTCAAGGATGTCTCTGCTTGGTGAGTGTTATCATTTTTCTTCTTTCGCCTTTGTTCCCTCTTCTATGTGAGATCTCTCTGTTTTCTTCTCCTTTGCTAACGTTTCTGTCCCCTCTGACTCGCATGTAGGCTCCAAAAGGTAATCCCTGCAATCTAGAAAGATTGATAGATCTCACGCGATATAGACATGGTTTTATTGGTCCTTCTCATGTGTACCTTCACTCAAAGACCACAAGACTGATGATACAGACGATCTAATCAAAGAGAAACAAATCATGGATGGAAACCTGGTGGTTCTGATTCTTATGCAGAGAACGTTCGAAGCGCGACAAATCAATCTGAAAGTGCACCAACCCTCTAGATCGACACTTCATCCCATCAATCTCTCATTTCAAAGTGTTTGGGCACCCATTGTCTGAGTCAATCGGTCGACCTCATCGACAGCAGAGATATCCGGCCTTGCAGAGTCGATGTTCCACTCTTTTCGAAGTTGTGAGTTATGTGAGTTCAACAATTCATCCAACTCCACCTGTTCGGGAAACATCGAACGTCGAGAAGAAGAGGGAATGAGAGGGCGCGTTAAGTTTGTGTCCATCTCTGTTTACCTGGCTGAGAGCAAAGAGGGTAGGAAGAGGTAAGACTTCAAGGAAAGAGTGAGAACGAACCTCCCATCCGAGTTCCCTAGCTAAAGACCTGCAACCCGAATCGCAATCGCCTTTGATTAAGACATCTCTTCCTCCTTTTCCTACTGGTCTTTCAAACTCAAATCCATCATCTCCTGGGAACCGAGCTTGACAGACGATCTCGTTGTTGATAAGCATCCGGGGTGTTGTTTGATGGACTCTATCGACGAGTGAGGCGAATGGCTAAATTCAGAATGTGGAGGAAAGACAGAATTGACACATCAATTATTGTTTTCCTCCAGATCGGATTTAAAAAAGAAAAAAAAAAAGAAAGAAAGAGTCAAACGAACGTGTACTTTGAGAGACGTTCCCATGACGATCAACAGATCACATTCAGACATATCCTGCTCCCGAATCAATCCCAACAAAGTCTAGGCGTTAAGGAACACTTCATGTGGTTGATCAAGTTTCGAAATCCATATAACAGTTGGATACTCACTCTTATGCAGTCGAAAAATCGATCTGGTAAACTCTAAACATCAAGGGAAAACGGACGAAGAGAAGAAGATCAGTATGGCCCATTGTTCACAAGAAGACGTCGACCAGAGCTCAATGATCAGCGGCTCGTTAGTATTAATGAGACGAACCTCTCCGTAAAATGTGATATCTGGTTTGATGAGACCGTCACATGATTTACAATATGGTATCCGACTGGACCGAACGTGATCCTCGACCGTTGAATGATCCATAGGTTTATGACAACTGATCTCAGAAACGAGCGTGCGCGAGAGGTCGTTAATTAGTCAGCTCGCCTAGAATTCGACCAGAGTATAAGAATACAAAAGGGGAAAGGGAGTTTTAATTGAAAAAAAAAGACTTGCTCGATACAACTAGAAGTGGCAAATGAGCCGTGAGCTTCGACGATATACGAAGGATCTATCCCACTAATTCTTTCCAACGTGTCGATATTCTGTGTAAACACCCGACGAAGATGACCATGCTGAAGGATGCCCGGACAAACGTAGGGATTTGGAGAACCATATACCAACAGACGGTCCAATCAGCGATACTCTCTCTTTTTCTTTCTTGCAATCGGGAGTAGGTGATCACAGACCTTTTGAAGAAGCCGGATGAAAAAGTGCGTCATTGTGGGTAGGAACTTTCCTGTGAATTCAACAAGGCGGCGCGTTCAAAAAGACAGAAGAGTCAAACCCCCACAAACCAAAGCTAGTGGAGAGTCTTGCGCTAAAAGAGAATTTACCTGGGTAGAGCTCTTTAGCCAGTTCATAGAATGGCGCTGGGTTTGATCTGAAAAACTGTTTCTCACAGAATTATAATGACCCCACAGAGATCGATGACACTATCAGTACTTCGAAACATACTGACCCGGAAAGTCAGGTCGAAGAAGAGGGAACAGCAAAAACATTGGGCTAACGTTAAGTTCGAATATCGATTCCGGTTCAGGTAGTTTGTACTTTTCGAGATTATGGAATAGCCCGGTATCAGGCGATCTAAAATCTGGTATTCCAGCATTCGTCGAGCATCCGGCTCCCGTCATGACCACAACATTCCTCGCTGTCGGTAATCAAAACAAAAACCAAAATCGAGATTATTGCTTAGACGATCATCTTTGCTTGCCTTCTAAATTATGGTTTTGATAGAATTTAAGAAACTGACCTTTGGCGATAAGTCGGGCAAATCCCTTCAAGGATCGTTCGTCCTCTGAAGAGAAAGAAACAGGGAAATTCTCTTCGAGCTAGGTTTGGAAATCGATGGGGTAGAGACAGGGGGGATGTTTTCTTGATCAAATCTGATGTATCGGGGAAGTATGATTTTCATGGTCTTCTTTCTCGTGACTGATCATCCGAATTGGAAGCGAGAAAGTAAAGACGAAAGATTGGAAGAAACTCACCTCAGAAGAATATTCCTCATCGTCCTCGTCGTCCTCGTCGTCCTCGTCTTCCTCGTCTTCCTCGTCTTCGTCCTCAACATCGTCTCTGTCTTTGCTCACTTCCTTGTGACTCTCAATGGCCGTATCTTTCTCCTTGCTCTGCTCCCCGTCTAAGGCCCTAGTCTGCCCGACTACAGTCGCGCGATGAGTATCCGAAGCGGACAGATCTGTTGAATCTGCTTGGTTTAGATCACCCCAAACCCATAGGTTGTAGATTACGCGGAAAGAGGTGGATCAGTATTCTATTTTCGAAAGAAGACTCTATCTTGAACACAAGAGAAGAACGATAGAGAAAAAGACTTGACCGACCAAAAAATCCTGCGGTGATATTCTCATGGATAGCGGGGGAAGGGGCAGGACTGATAAACGCTCCTAATTGCTGGTTCAAGAAATTTTCGATCCGATCGACATAAGTCACTGGAAGTTCGTGTTGCTCTACGAACCGGGCAGCTGCTGTCCGTGTAGGTTCTATAATATAGAGGAGAGTATACGATTTGTCAGTTCAGCTCATAAACCGTACCGGATATGAATTAGAAAGAGGAGGAAGAAGAGACCCACCGCTAGATGAATATTCGAGTTCCAAGTTCGGTCGATCATCAGCCACGTCAACTCTCAATTTGAATTTCGTAGCTAACCTCCGAATGGTCAAACCCTATCAGTTGAAGGCCTTAAGTGCAAGAGATTCTACATCAGAAGAGAAGAAAGCCTCACGATTTGGTTTCGAACTGAGTTCTGTTATCGGACTCTTCACTGCGTCCACAACGGCCTCCTCGTAAGCCTATCGTGAAAACATTACAAAGTAACAGTGGATTTAGCGTCAGTTGAAGACCACTAAAGCAAAATTCATCCTACGTATGAATATATGATCTTTCCTACTCACGGCCAAAAGTTCTGGATCAGCTTGTCTGGCTGGATCTCTAGAGAAGATCCGAGCAGCGTAATCTGATGCGCCAGTAAGGATGTCTCCGTTGGGAAGACTGGCGACGGACCAAACGGATATGGCTGGGTGCAAGATCGTTTGGATCATTTTCCCTTCTGTTCAAGGGAGAAGGAGAGAATGAAGATGCCGGAACACAAAAAAAAACGAAACAAAGTAAAATCAGTTCCCGTTTCGGAACTACGGTCAGTTAGGGATAAGGATGGAGTGGATTCCTGATACAAACCTCTCCAAATTCGGACACAATGGTCTTCTCCACTCGAAGCGAGATCACCGTTTGGAAGCAAGCAGACGGAATAGACAAATGAGGTGTGACCTGTGAGGATGGCTACTAGTTCACCGGAGAATGCCCAGATGTGGATGTTTCCATCGTTGCTACAGCTCGCAAATTCGTTGTCAGGAAGTATCGTTAAACCTCGCACGCAATCGGTGCTGCCTTGGAAATGGAAGAAAAAGAGAGAAAGAGAGGGGGGGGGGAAGAAACGTTAGGGTCAAGCCTTCTCAGCTGGAGAAACATCGAATGAGCGCGAATCACCTTTAAACGTTCGGATGGGCCGACCGGATGGGTCCCAATGGATGATCAGTTTATCTGCTCCAGCAGTGAGGAACGATCTCTCATCTTCTTTTCTTCCACAATGTCTTCCTTCCACGACGAGACCTGCCCAGACGGCTTCCTTGTGTCCCTCGAGACAGAGAATCTCCTTCCAAGTCGACATGTTCCAAACCCGAGCGGTGCAATCCCAACTGGTCGAAATCAACAATTGGTCTTCTTCAGGAATCAGGTTGGCTGGGTGATCCAGCTCAGGTCGATGTTCTTGTCCTTCTTGCTCTTTGTATGAAGAAGCTGATGATTTGGTCGAATTCTGGGGATTGAGCGGTTTGTCATCCTGACTAGGTCGGTTGTTCCAAAGAGGGAACCCACTGAGTACTGGTTCGGAAGAAGGGGCCTCTGAGATGAAATCTTCGGAGCTAGGACGAGATCGGATGGAAGAGGATGTGGCGACCGTGGTAGAGTTTGGCGCTCTGGACCTTTCGATCGGATCGCATGCTACTGATACCGCTGTCTTTGCCCAAGATGGAGTTGAGACTGACAGGCTACATACGTTGTGAGAATGGCCTAAAGTGAGATGAGCATAAGCGAACATACACAAAGAGAGGGAGAAGGAGAGGGAAAGTTCTGTTTGAGTTAGTAGCGTATACATGCAAAGAATCATGAAAGGGCTTTAGGTTTGGACTCACCGACGAGTGTTTGAAGGGGTTGCTCGCTAGGTCTGATGGCGTCTCTTCCTGGGGTGAGACCTTCTTCACCATCAACGCTAGACGCCCAGCTCCCTCTAGTCGGTGCCTCATGTATCAAGATCAACGATGAGAGAGATCCGGAAGCGACCAAGCCTTGAGTAGATTACGAGTTAGGCCGATCATGACTGAAGAAGATGATCGAGCGCTGAGACAAACATAAAGAATTGAGAAGTGCTTACCATTGGGATGGCTCGATGTAGGATGTATATATGCGACCGAGTTCACGTATGATCCATGACCGAGTCCAACTCCGCTGAGCTTGTACTAGAGATGATCAGATAGGAATGGTGGCGATGACGACGATGACGATGACGATGATGATGATACTGTTCAGTTGAATGAGGCTTTATCGGAAGACCGCTTGAGGGAAGAACTAACCTCTCTATCTGTAGCTGAAGGTTTACCCCAGAAGCAGACGGCTTCGTCTCTACTTGCAGTTAGAAGAAGGTCGTTTCTAGGTGCTGCTACTGCTTTAACATCGCTTTGGTGGGCCTAGTAAGGTATGACGATTCAAACGGACTTGAGTTGTGATCTATTGTGGTTGCCTGATCTTCGAGCGAGGTGAACTTGAAAGATGGACCTACCTCGAGTGTGCTAGAAAACTTGAAGGACGCAGTGACAGAAGATATCAGGTTGATTCGTGAACTCATCAGGGACGAGTTTTAATAGACATCAATATATCACACAATACAAAGATGAGGACGAAGATCAAAATGTTTGAGACCAAACGTGAGGATGGATTCGAGTAGAGACCGAGAGTAGATGGATTGATGATGATGATGTTGTTGTAGTAGTAAGCCTCAGCGTGTTAATCCACCGACAATTACCTTCTCCACTGGTTACGCTTCTTAGGGTTACGACGTGGCGCATAAGTCCGATCTATTACCGAAAAGCTTACGTAATATGCCACGTTCTAAGCATTGAATAGGAAGAAGAAAAAAAGGGCACTTTGTTTACGTTCTCGCTTGCATCAATGGGCTGTCGATCGAAAGGCCCAGGGTCGATCGGAGGAGCCGATGACTAATCTAGGTGGATGGTACATTGACGGTCTAGATCCTTTTGTAAGAAGGATAAAAGGACCGATGGTTGGTTGGTTGGTTGGTTGGCTGGCTCGATTGAGAGCAATCATCATCTATGGAAGTCGAGTTCCGTGGGTATATGAAATCAACACATTCATCTTTTTATCATTCAGTGTTTCAATCAAGTGTGTGTGTGTGGGTGGGTGTGAATATTCATTTCCATCGTGTTGGTGTTCATTTAGAGTATCTTCTTTGTCGAGCTACATGAACCCAGTGTCAACATCTCAACGTACAGGCTCAACGAAAGGAAAGAAAGAACGGAGGGCTGGAAAGAATTGATTACTGATGAGGCTTGAAATGAATATTCACACTCACACACGCATTCACACACGCACTCACACACGCATTCACACTCACACACGCACACGCACACCCATCTTGCTATTACACTTTACTTGTTCACACAGACACACGCAAACACTCTCTCCATGGCTACACGCGCTTCACACGCGAGGAAAACCACTGAGAGAAAGAGACGGAAATC